>DWNY01002190.1:0-11394 GCA_018250635.1 Telegonus apastus | reverse complement strand
CGGGAACCATACATTTTTTCGTGATCAGAAGTAGCTTATGGTCGTTATTTGACCCTTCAATTTCCTCCTATGCAAAAATTCATGTCAATGAATCGACACTATAAAAACAATTCTATCCCACAGGAACCGCAAGTTTTTCCGGGATAAACAGTAGCGGATATTTTATATCAGTCACTAATCTATCTCTGTACTAAATTTAGATTCTTCTAACTGTTCTTATAGATTCTGACATTATAAAGTAACAAGATGGATGGGTGTCATCCATCAACACATTCATACATCCATCCTCACAAATTTTCAGCTTTATAATATTTTTTTTACAGTTTGGAAGTAGCAAAATTGCATGCAACCCACCTGCTGGTAAGTGGCCACTGCCGCCCATGGACCTTCGTAATCGACCCCAGATAACCTGAAGTCAGCCACAGATGCGTACTCAGACTTACTCCTCAGTGGTAGCAATATATTTGTGGCCAACTTCAGGCCTCTTATTTTATAATGGATTTAGTATAGGTCAGTTTCCAACAGATGGACTGCGTGTTCATTTACTGCTTTACAAAAATCTTCTTACCTTAATTTGTTATCTCTGTTCTGGTTCTGAGATTTATGAGTATTGTAAACTAGAATTTAATGCAATTTTAAAGTACTATGGAGTTTGTTGAGTATTTTAATTTATATTAACGTTTGTTATTTTTGCTGCAGGTATGACTGTGAGACGATATACAGCTTACAGATTAGTACGGTAATGTAAATAAAACTAGTTCAATACACGTCTAGCTATTTGTACCCCCGTGCGTGCCAAAGGAATGGACATACACGCGTAAAAAAATCAACTTTCTGACGTAGTCGGGTTAGCAATTGGAAATCTGCGTTACTAATCTCGGACTTTAAGTTACATTAAGATATACAGCAGTGATAGCCTAATGGTTGAAACTCGGCCTCTCAATCGGGGGGTCTGAGGTTTAAATCCCAGCACCTCTGACTTTTAGAAGTTATATGCGTATTAGAAATAAATTATCACTTTAACGGTGAAAGAAAACATCGCGAGTAAACCTACATACTTGAGAGATCGTTTAAAAAAAAAAATGTTCTTGAAGTTGTGTGAAGTCTACTAATTCGTACTTAGCCAACGCGGTGGACTGAGGCCTTAAAGCCCTCTCACTCTGAGCGAAGACCCGTGCCCAGTTGTGGGACAATGGTTGACGACAATGAAGACATACATATATAACATATATACTGTATAAACAATAACTTCCTGGTGGATTACACTTTATTACAGATAATTCCTTAAAAAAACATAAATCGATTTCGAATTAAAACATTATAACCGCAGGAATATAAATAATTTCAAAGTGTAGTTATACCTCAACAGAAATATTAAGCAGGGCCCTTTATATTCCGAAGACGCTGCATTTCTGCATAAATATTGCATACGTCGTTCGAAATGAATCTCGAAACAGTCTAGGAAAGTTGTTCGAAATAACTATGAAACTTCCAAGCGTAGGAAACAAGAAACTTAGCAAATAGTTTATTGTGCAGCCGACGTGGTGTGCGACGAGAAGAACCGTTGGGACGTTTCAACGGTAAGATTGTTTGCGAGTTTTACGTGCATTATACTTTAAGATGCGGAGATGTGACAGGTAGGACTGTTGTAGGGTTCCGTAATCATAGGTAAAATGGTATCCTTTTTTGTTTTTGTTTTCGAGGGGGAAACCTTCAAAAGGTACCCATTGTTAAGTGAGAATCTTACCCATTAAAACCCCCCTGGTGGTCGTCATCAGCGCTGGAAAGAGGACTCCGGGATCTCCGGAGGAACGCAACCGATGGCGTTGCATCCCCTAGCCACTAACCCGTACCCCCTTCATAAACACGCTGTCAGCCAGCTTGGGTAGTACGTTTCGAACCTCAGTCGTGGGAACAAATCCGTGCCCAGCAGTGAGACATAAAAAGGCTGTGTTTATTATAATTGATTGTATTCGCATTGCTCTTTCAAGTAATAAATAAATACACTGCCTAATAGAAAATAACATGGCCAGTGTGATGAAATAAGACACTAATACTCAGAAATCAATAAACTTCAATAGGTTAATGAAATCATTATATAATATCTTACGAAACATTAATAAAGAATAATGATCCTCTACTTATGTGAAATATGAAATATCGTAAGAATAAATTTCAGCATTAAATTTCAAAACTGAAAAGTGAGAGACTTCTGGGCAAATTGTGCAATAGACATTCGTGGTCACGTACTGCTACATGTGGAGGTTTATGCTCGACGACACGACGCACGACACGATAAAGTCGTCGTCGTTAACTATTATATAATAAACAGGTATCAATGGTATTATCAGGTATCTTTATTATCAAAAAAGAGTATCGATTGTATTAGAAATGATAAATTGAAATAAAAAAAATGTTGATTACAAAAAAGGATATACAACTTCCTACTCCTTTAAGTACCTTTTTACTTATTAGTGAATATTTACACTTCATATTATATGCAACAGTTGTTTAAAAATCGGTATTATTGCACCCCTTTGTAATATTGTTAAACCACAACATTTTGACCGTATTTATTTAGGAAAACCACCGACATTTTTTAACAAATCTATTTAGTAAAATACTTTCATCTGGTAAGCAGACCGTTTACTACTGTTCTTACAGTACAGGAACAAAACAAAAAATTATACACATATCCGTAGTGTACCTCGTGTTACGTGATCGTAGAAAGTAATATGTCACTTTATCCTTATTAAATAATATTTGAGTGCCTTCATACAATATACATGATTTGAGCCCCTTTTTTTGAAGTCATAAATCATACAAATCGTGTTCATCATATCGTGTTACGTGGTCGTAAGGAGTAATAAGTCACTTTACCATTATTAAATAATAATATTTAAGTGCCAAATTGACGTCTAGAGTGAAAGGAAGGTCTCTGGAACATTCGAGCAATTGAATGTTAAAGGCAGCAACGATTATGAAAGAAGGAATCCTTTATGGTCCCAATCCGGAGGCATCAACGCCACAACTTTTTCTGCCTTAAAAACTGCCCTGTCCTAGTTTAGAGAGCGAGGGAGACATCATCCGAAGCATTCCAATTCCGTCCTCAGAGCTTCTGTGAAATGTGTTGTCAAATAAAAAATTTAGTACACAAAGATCCTTCAGTTCTAAGCAATTAAGTTGATTTTGACATGAGTAGGAAAACTTAATTATATAGAGGATTTTAATAGGGTTTTAGTAGAATTCATGTACATAATTAAATCTTAAAAAATATACATAGATAACCTCTTTCCTTTGGGAAGTCGGTTAAAAAAAGAATCTCGAAAAAGAAGTAGCCAAACTCCTTAAAAATCCCTATACTTTGATAAAAGATCGGGGCCCAGCAGTGAAATAGTAATAAGTTGATGAGGACCAAAGTAATTTATATGCGTAATAATACGTCCGATAAAAATATAGAAAATACATCACGTACATACTCGTAATCATTGAAAAGAAGAGGCAAGCACAAATAAAAAGAAGAGGCAAGAACAAGTAATGATAATTTCTAATCTTGCAATAAATAATAATGTAATTGGTATTACCATTCTACTCTTTAAGGTTAAGTTTACACTAACAAATGCCCGTGACTTACAGAACTATGCCAGTATAGACACGGGCAAATTTTATTGATCGTATTCAGTATTTATTTTAAACTACGATTAATAATTTCCGGCTCTATGTAGCTTGCTCTATTTTATGTAAGAACATCAAATTAAATTCCTTTATATTTTCCCTATTATTAATGAAACATATACCATGAACTGAGATTTTAGTACAGTAAAATTCAGTAAGGGATACTTATTATTCTCATTTATTTCTTTAAATAATAGTTTACACATTGCGCTTTTAAGGCCTTGGTAATTTTTGATAATTTTCGTAACTTGTTAATTTTTAACTTAGTAAGTTTGCTAATTTTGGGTGTCAAACTAAAAATAGGTAGCTTTTGCACGTAAATTAAGTTGTGTAATACTAAATACCTATATTTTCTTTTTCAGGTACAATTAACAATTAACTTCAACAGATTCAGTACTATAATAAAGGTGACGTAAGTAAATTAAATGTACATTGATTACGATAATTTTGTAGCGGTACAACCCTTCAGACGTAGTCTTCTCTTAGTTATAGTTGGAGAAAAAATATTACTAAATATGAATTGAGATTTGTCATTAGATTGTTTTATTATTAGATTTCTGAAGAAGAGGCAGATTTTTCAATACTTTTTTAATTTCTCATAATACAAAACTACAAAACGTTATTGAACAAATATACTTATTTGAACGCGCCACTTCTACACATTTATCTACCAATATTCCAATGTCAATAGAATGAGCTACGCAAGAGCGAACAATTAATGAAATGAAACAATGGTGTAATTACTTTTTACGGCCATACGCCCGTTTCCTACCTTCCCACGCCTTGTTATATTTTCTCAAATGAGATCTCCGTACAAAAAGTATATATACTATAGAGGTTCTTGAAATAACGTTTCTCCGGGGGCGCATTGTTCATCGTTTGAACAATATTATGAGTTTACCTTTTCATATTACTTCAGAAAAAAGAATACACATAATATTGTGAAATGGCAAATGTCAGCACATATAGCAAGCACTCAGAGCACACAGAAATAGCATGAAGGCGTAAGTAAGACCTTAGTGGACCGTTGGATCCGATTCGTTTCATGTAACGTTACTAATAAATAGGTAACTTCAATAGTGTAGAAGAAGTTCACACTTTAATTCAGTCAATTTCAAATTCGAAGTAATTATAAAATTTTAAATGTATTTTACATTTCGATTCGAGCTATACGTATCTTTTATTCATTATTCCGTACATTTCATATCGTAGATTCTTAGTGCATTGCGAGGTGCATGGTTTCCGTACGTGAGTGATACTTAAAACAAAGCATCTTTTAAAGCCGTTTTCAATCACACGCGTTTACACACAGATATAAAATAATTTATCATAAGAGTTACAATTACATTTGTTAAGGAAATATTTACTGGTTGCAGTGATCGACAAATTCCATATAAAAGTTTAAGATATGTTTTTTTTTCCTACTTGATCAAACAATTAACATTAATTTTCTTTAATTAAGGGCAAGTTTGTACACAGCGAGCTAAATAGGTCTCAAACAGTGGTTTAGCAAATTCTAGCAACTCTTGTTATTAACATGTTGTTATGTAGCGTGTGATGTGTGTGTGTCTAATGTGTCTATGTCTAGCTATGTCTATACAGATAGACAAATAAGTAATGTTAAGTGAAAAAGCTACATAGAACAAATAGAGATATGTCTTAACCTACTTGTTTCTCTACTTTAACATGCATAACATATAACTACCGGACCGGAAAGTTACAATATGAAAGTAATTCGTTAGTGCTTTTTTATAATTTGGAAGTAGCCAACATTCATGCAGTCCACTTGATGATTAATGGCCACTGCCGTACATGGACACCTATAATTAGCATGAGATAAAATCAGAATCCTATCTAAGGATACCTACCTAAGGAGCTACCTAAGGAGCTACCTAAGGAGTCTTACTTACGAGCATTGCTACCTGTGGCCTAAGTCGAAACACCTCGGATAAATACATATATCTCCGTTTCCACATCCTTCCAAACAGAACATAGTAGCAGTTAACCTTGCTGTTATAAGGCAGAAATAGGTGTACCACCCCCACACCGGAGGATTCGAACCATAAAGAATTCGACCACCTTCAATAAAATTTCAGGTTACATACATATTATCTATATTGGTGTTTATATTAGCCTGTTTATGCCACCATACTAACGCACGCAATTGACACCATTCTGTCGTATCATAACACGTCACGTCAAAAAATATCAATCTGGCTTTAATACAATCTTAATTACGTTATAGATGATTATTAAATTTTATTACCACTGAGTCTAAAATTACAATGACTTACGTAATCCACTGTTCTCAATCACTTTAACATATTCATGCTAATTAGAATAATATATATATATATAGTATTCTTAATTATAGCTTAATTGTAATTAAAACAATGATTGATTCGTTTCAACCTATTATTGTCCTACTGCTGGGCACGATTCTCTTCTCAGAGAGGGGCTTAGGCCATAGTCCACTGCGCTGGCCAAGTACGAATTGGTAGACTATACACACCTTTGACAACTTTTTTTAAGAACTGAGATATGCAGGTTTCCTCACGATATTTTCCTTCACAATTAGAGCGAATGATAATTAACTTCTAATACGCACATAACTTCGAGAAATCAGTCGTGCGTGCCTAGGATTTGAACCTCCGACCCCCGATTGACAGGACGAGTTTCAAACATTAGGCTATCACTGCTCTCGAGAGCCTCAATGTTTGATTACAGTTTATTAATTTTAATACACACAGCCCCCTTTACACTAATGTAACTTTTTAATGATATACAAAGTTAAGCAATGTGGTGAGCAATTCAATGTTATAAATACTAGTTGCGCCCGCGGTTTCACCCGCATTAAATATAAGGTGATATACATACATATAACGCGAGCGCTGACGCGAGCTGTCCCTCATTTGTTAGAACTCTTTGAGCTACGACTCCATTTAGAGACATGTGAATACACAGATACTAAAAAGGCCAAAAAATATTCATGTAGAACAGTGCGACAGACGGTAAATCATGCTCTAATGCAGATTACTAGAAAAACATTCTTTAACCCAAACTTCTGCTTACTGAACCGCAGAAACTACATCACGCTAGAAGCTGTGAAGTGTAGATAGGTGAGATAAGTACATTTTTGCATTAATTTCGCGATAATATCATGTATCACCTACATATTTACCGTATTCTGTAAAAATGTACACATATCTTCAGTGTTAATTAATAAGTGTGAGAGAGTGCTGAAGCCATTGGCACCTGATTATGAAACTATAACATTTAGTTAATAAATAACTCTTGAAAATGTAATATTCGAAAATCTTACGTAAAAGTTAAGTATCTAAACTTAAACATTCGAGTCGTTCAAAACTTAAATAGAAGTTTGGCTATGAATTTTTATAAGTGCTTGTGCTAACGGACTTGGCCGACCAAGAGTTTGAAACGATGAACTATAAAGTAATTTTAAATTAAATTACTATTAAATAAAATAAACACTGAGGTTCTTAGAGATGGAATTAAAAAAGACTCTTCTTACATTCATGGCGTATACTAGGATTTTAATTTTGTTTTGGGCGGCAAAACACTTACAAACACAACACCCAGACACAAAAATCTACATCGATCGATCAGATGTCTGGTTGGGGACCAATATCCACGCAGGTCATTAATAATCATATGATCAAATTTATGTCAATGTCGTGATAATTCCGATTGCTTTACATAATTATATGAGGCGATCATTTAAATGCTCCAGAATAGCAACACATCCATGATCTGTTTCAGAAAGAACCCTTATTTTATGTGCGGTTGATTAAAAATGTACATGGGCTACTACTGCCACTACTTACTATCAGCAATGCTACTCACGAAGCCAATTCCGACCGATTGGAATTGCAACTTTAGCGAAACTTGAGCCGATTGAGTTCAATATTGGGTGAACTAATAGATTTTTACTCAACGAGGTCACGTGAACTTGTTATTGATTATTTTATATGACATTTAATCATACCGGTCACTATAACGGAATATAACGACGTCATTAATAGCAATTCCAAAGTAGTATACAATTTATTTAAAAGTAGGAAGTTACGTCAATTTTGACGGATTGGATTGAAATTGGAATTGACATTGCTTTCGTTCTTAGCACAGTCTTATAGCAAAATATTTCTAGTAAATAGTTGTTCCACTCGCTTTAAGCTATATTATATAGGTATGTTTTTATAAGACAAGTACCTTACACACTTGCCTGTGATTTTAGTTCGTATATGACCCAGTTGCAGTCTCACATTCTAGGTCAACATTCGTTAGCGTCTAACACGGTGGTATCAAAATGTCTGACAGTACATACTCAAGAGATACTGGGCTTATGTCGCGTTGTCTTGATTAAAATAGGTTAAATATTGAATTTAATACTAAATCTAATTTAATTATAATTTAATTGGAAGGTGGTAGAACTTTGTGGTATGTGGTTCGACTCCAGCGGCACCATCGCCACACCTATTTTACTACGCGCTGCTGTGGTCTGGTTTGAAGGATGTGGTAAGGAAGACACCTATCGGAAGCGTCCTATCTTACTACTTGGTCTGTGGTCAACCTTCATTAGGAGTCAGATCTTATCTGGGGTTCATTACAGATGTCCATGGGCGACACTGACACCTTACCATCTGGTGGACTATATGGTAGTTTGCTGCTTCAAAATTATAAAAAAGAATTATGACGTCTTGTAACATATTAATCAGGTAACATTTTAAGAGCTCGTTAGAGAGGTGAAATATGTTAATTTGATTGTCATATTAAGAAAGTATTGTTTTATGGAGACATCATCCTGTTTCGATGAACATACCGCAAACGAAAGTGATCTAATGGTAAATAACAAAATTGTGATAAGTTTTGGAAAGTTTCCAATAAAATATGTTAAAACTTATTCAAATGAAAAACTGTTTATTATGCTCTCAATATATTATAATGCAAAAAATTTAATGTTGTTATATGAATTAGATTTGGGTAACTCAATGTGCCGAAATTTCGAGTTCGGTCAATTTTGTTCTCATTTGCGATTACTCGAGAAAACTACTAATCTAAATTTGACAAAGGTTAATAACACCGATCCAATATAACAACCTGGATACCTTCCAAAGAATGAAAGCCGAGAAATGTAACCACCAATGGTCACCAATCCAAGTTTTCACCGATCAACAACTTGCAATCCGTAGTTTGACTACATGAATCCACTGAGACTTCATGATATTCATAAATCTAGACATTTTGCAGTATGCAATCGCTAACAAGCCAAGCCGTATTGATTAGCGTGTTAAGTGTCATCTGTTAGTTTGTCATTGTGTGCAGCTCGGTAATAGCCAATTAACTCAATAAAGGGTTTTGTGTAAAAGGATATGTTATATAGAGGATAGTTAATTGAAAACTAACAGTGGTCAAACCAGCAAATAGTCACATCATATCTTAAAAGAGTTATAAATTTAAAATAATAAGAACAGTTATACCCTAAAATAAATTTAAGATAAGTGAATCTAAGGCTCTAATGATTTGATGACACTGTCACTTATCTGAAGGTTAAGATCGCATACAAAACCTTTCTACTTCGATTTCTTAACTCTAGATAAAAGTATATCCTTTTTTACAGATATGTGATGAATTATTGTGTGTGACGAAATCTGACATTACACATCCAACATTAGATTTTGGTGCAACTCCGATGGAACTACCGCCGAAACTATTTCTGACTTATAACAGCAATGTTAAGCGCTGCTGTGTTCTAGATCGAAGGATGTGGTAAGGGAGACATACTCATTCGGGACGTTCCAACTTTGTTCCAATGTTGTTCCTCAAGGGTAGCAACGCATCTGTGGCCGACCTCAGGTAGGACTGTGATCTTACCTGGGGTTGATTACAGATGTCCATGGGCGTCAGTAACCACTTAATATCAGGTGGGCTGCATGCTCGTTTGCTACTTCCATAGCATTAAAAAAAGTAGAATTAGTAATTTTCAAGATATGCCTCCACTTATTCTAATTGCTGCTATTTCAGATTAATCGAGAATATAATGCATTTGATTACATGTCATTTTACTGAGAAGAAAACGTAATACACAGATAGATACAGATGAACTGCAAACGAACTTTTTGGAAGACGGTTAAACAGAGAGTAAACAACAGAACGTCATGAAATTGCTCTAACCAGAGAAAGTGGAAGGACAAGACATATCATACTTTCCCACAGTTAATATATTGTATTGTAGCTCGTGAAGTCAAGAATTACAATGCTTATGTAAAATGAAAACATACGTATCTACATTGCATTATGAATCGTAACCTAACGCTATCTACTTGGGATCAATTCTATTTGATGCGCTTTTAAAATGGCTATTTTATGAAAATTGAAGAACACAATTGCACAATGTCAATTAAACATTTTTTTATTATTTTTAAACAGTATAAATAACTTCTACTTATGTCCGTCTGTCTCCTTGACCTCGCAGTGGTTATTCTAATCAAACGTAATGTAGTTAGGGACTTGACTTTGAGATTGAGTATTATAAATACTAAAGTAACATTCACCTATTCAAACTTTGCGTTTGAGAACTGATACTGTAGTAAGAACAACCTTAACTACGACAGAGAATTATCCAGATTAGGAACCGGGTAATAAAGCACCAACAAATTAAAGGTAATTCTTAGTCAATATTAAGGTGATACAATGATATGTCAAAAAATTTTACAGGTGATTTCCAGCGAATGTGACACAACGAAACTGTCACGTGAAAAATAATGCTTAACACCAATATAACACAACCTAACCTAATGGTTTTCCCATCTCGAGGCTCTAATTCGATATACACACCTTGCGTCATTAGGCGCCTAATGTCTATGACGGAGAAAGCAGTTATAAACAATCTCGCGTGCACTCCTGTTCCATTCTGACGGGTCACAGTATTTTAGAACTTGCGGAAGGAACGTGCGGTGATATATGAACTAAGTTAACGCCACTTTATGTAAGAGGGAAAATACTTAAATTTGCGCAAATCGCGTGTAATGTTTCAAGTAATAATGATCGTAATAATGGAAAACTTCGGAAGTACGGTCTAAGAACGGACTGTCATTTTTCTTAACAATTAATTGTTTTTTTTCACATAATAGAAATAGCTAACGTGCATGCATTCCTTGTAATGGTAATTGACCACTGCCACTCATGAACACTTGTAATCAAGCCGGGATAAGATAAACTCCATTTGAGGCCAACAACAGATGTGTCGCTACTCCTAAGGATTGATGAAACGCCCTTCAAACCAAAACGCAGCAACGTTTTACACTGCTATTATTAGGCAGAAATAGATATAGCTGTGGAGCCGTCAGAATCGAACCACAATGGGTTCTTCCACCTTTTAATTAATTACCTATTACATATAAAAAAAAATGTAAGACAAATATTTTTCCGCTTTTTACATTCCTGTAATAATAATACCACAGAAGTTAAGTTAAGAACATAATAGCCAGGAAAATGATAAAACTGGAATAATAATGGTTAAATTTAATTTTGCACACCCAGAGTGGTAGAACATAACAAACTAAAAATTCATTTATGATCTGTATAAAAATACTGTGTTCTAGCAAATAAATAATTTGAATTTGAATTGAATTTGAAAAAAAAAATGTTTGAAGTTAGAATATAACCAATTTATGGACACTAAAAGTTATATCTATATAT
>DWNY01002189.1:0-11394 GCA_018250635.1 Telegonus apastus | reverse complement strand
AAAAAGTCCCATTAGGGAAGGACTATGTCCAGCAGAAGACCTCAAAAGACTAATAGCACAGATTTCATCAATTTAGTTATCGGTATTTCACGTGTACAACTAATAATAATCGTTTTATAAACGAATAATAGTTTAATAGCCTAATAATAGTTTTGTAAACAGTGATACAATCAATTAAAATATTAGGTACATGATACAAACGAATGACGGTGGTTGTAGAGCCTTTAATGGTTCAATTTCAGAGTTACCACCGCGACCGTATTTACTATTAAGTAGAAATATTAATAGCAGAGTTCAGAAGTGCTGTGTCCTATACTGAAGAATGTGACAAGGAAAGACGTACCTACTCAATCGTGGGGATCCAACTTAGTGCTCAGGAGCCATGTATACGAACTAACCTGCAGCTGTAAACCCTGTAGCTGAACTCAGGTAGGTCTCTATTATCATCTGGGGTTGATTACGGGTGTGTATGGACAGTGGTCACTTAACGTCAGGTGTGCTGCTCGTACGTTTGTTACTTAAAAGAGAAAGACAAAAATAATATTAATTTCATGAATTTTTACCTACTTATTTGACGCTTGCTATTTCTATATCAAAAAATAAGAAAGACAACAATGATTTTTATGTATTTTTAAATATGTACTGCAAATAAAACAATGAACGAAAAATATAATCTTAACTAAGTCTCTTTAAAAAAAGATAGAAGATTATATGTTTTGTAATATGTATCTTAACGAGTTGCACCAAGATTTTTATCACTTGTCTCAGCGGTGATCAAATCACAATGATTCAAACTACGATTAGTTTCGTCAGAACCAGGATTTAGTTTTTTGAGGATACCTTACTTGTAATGCATTTAACCGGGAGCCTTAACGGCTTTGTCCTTGTCAACTTTGCTAGCTTTAGGGGTCCGCAAGTTTCGCAGGAAGCATTGATACCTTTTTTCCTGTTGAGGGGAAATCTTCAAAAAGTACCCGACGCCGTGGGAGTGACGCCGGGTTATGAGGGATTTCTACTGTACTAAAAATGCGCCGGTGGCTGTCTTCAGCGCTGCATGGAGGACTCCGGGATCTCCAACGGAACACAACTGGAGTCTTCCGAGCCCCAATGTGCTCTGCTCCGACTTGGTCCCGGTGAAGTTGTAGTGATTGTATCCATTCGCTGACCTTCGATGCACTAATCAACTCAATGCTAAAAAAATCTTACTAAGTAGCAGTAGTAATGCGTATTTTTTATTTCCCGTAAAAATAAAAGCGCCGGTGGCTGACCTCGGATTCTACTCTCTACCTATGTAGGATTTATGGTAGATATATATAAGTGAGTTAATTACCATTAGAATTAAATTCCAAACATTTTTACATCTGTTTAATTAACGGGATTTATTAATATGATTAGGTCTTATAGATACGGAATAACCAATAATAAAACTCGACTCTTACATTTTTTATTGGTAAATTTGGCTACCAGCTATTTTTGAGTTATGGATAGTCCATTGACAGTTCAGTGCGCGCGTTTTGACAGTTTGACTAATGCTTGTCTATTGCAAGAATGCCGGGCGTTCGATGTTTGAAAAAAGGCGCGAGCTAAAATTAGGGTGTCAACACAGACTATTAATGATATAAAGAAGATATAAAAATAAAGGTTTAAGAGAATCTCTTAATTTTTAGAGCCAATATAACAGTTTTTGTTTTTAGATTAATCTTTTTCGTTACATTATTTAATCGCCCTTTATGACGTGATATAATTTAGTAGGCTAAGTAGCCATGTTTTCATTTACCAAAGGGTTGTTTAGAACTACAGGTCAAATTTAATATGGTCGTCAAGAAAACGCACGCAGTAAGCTGAAAAAGTCATAAAACGGACTTGATATAGCACACTTTGTAACGTGTCAAATTATTCAAAGCAACAGAAACTTTCGTGTAGTCAACCCATTACTACACGGCTTGGTACGGGTCTCCTCTCATAGTAAGGGCTTGGGACAAAGTAATCTACCAAGCTGGCAGTGGTACACTTGTTGTTTCCTCATGATGTTTTCAAAATATTCTAAAAAATAAAATAAAAACATGGCAAGCAGCAAAGTGTATGTACATGTATTTATTTATCAAATATAAACTACGTTTGGTCGATTACGTTCCGATCAATTTCGGATTGAGAGCAAGTTGGTTGTAAGAAATCTAGTTTATGTAATTTTTTCTGGAGTTAGGAACACGCTATTTGGAGTTGGAAATGTATTTTAAAATAATTGTATTATGTAGGTATCATTAAACTCAACGTTTAGGTGCCACTAATTTTCCGATGGTATCGATATATTAGTGCCCTAATAATAGTTTTGTAAATAGTGATACAATTTTTGAGCATAACCATATATTCAATAAGCGCTATCGATATTTTATTTCATGCTCCTTTTTTGTTTTACGCCAATTATTCATAAGCATCGCACACAAAAATTAATAGCCGTCGAAGAAACATCTTATTCAATGTTATGAGAGATAAATGCGTTCAAATTGAGTCATCTCGAATCGACAACCCGGAATGTTGAGTGTTCCAAGTACCAACGTAACAATACAATTTTATGGACCATTTACTGACGTTATTACAACGAAATAGGGATTATTTTGAATCGAATAATGTTTTCTTAATGCGTAAATATATTTGTTTCGTATGGTAGTGAGTTGGTCGATCGGTTGGTGCGATTAGACTCGAGATGTGTTATCGAAGTTGGAAATATTCAGAGGTTGGAATGTCAACCGCTCTATACTCTATGCTTTGTTTGCTTTTGGGCGCACAGATAACGAAAATTAAATGCAACGTGTATTGAGTAATAAAGCAGAGTAGGTACATGCAGGTAAAGTGAGACATTTTTCTAATTTAATAAATTATTATCCGGGTTTAAATTTTCCCGCTTCAAATCTTTCGAAATATTATGTACATACATTTTATTGATGTTCTCCAAAAATTCAAACAATCCGTACTTTACCAACATAATGGTAACCTTAGGATTCATTAATATTTTTATCAATAACGGAACTTATGATTTGCATAAGTTTCGTTTGTTCTCGTTCGTTCTTACAGATTCATTACTTGCTCTATCCTATTGGTGCTTTACAACAGCATTGTTAGACAATGTGGGGTTCTTAAGAAAAAATAACAGTAAACTGTCATAAACTATAAAATTTCTTGTAAAGATATTTATATAAAGATGAGGCATAACTAGGTTAATGCAGATTTTATGAAGTTTTCACTTTCAGAGCTCACGAATGGCACGATGCGTACAATGATTATAGGGCTATAATAAGTATTAAGAGTTGATAGTTAATTAAGTAGACGTCTAAGGATTGAGGTGATCTCTTGATTATTAGATCACATCCTACTACGAATTCCTAATATTCCTACATTTCCGTTCATTAATCAACCTGTGAAAGTTCGCGGATGAATAAATATTCCAATAAGTGACGTCACTTCGATCGCTCCCACGCCCCGTGAAGTCAGCGTCCAGCGAATGAAGCCCGCGTTTTAAGAAATCTTCTCGTATTCTCGTTACATTATAGAAATTTATTAGCGGAATGTTTATTTGTGTATCATAAAACTATTAGGCGCGTACGTACTCAGTTTCATAGGTGATTACCAAATGGGATACTAAAATGGGGAACGTGAATATAAATGCACTACGTACATTACATCGATAACATTATTCGAAAGATGTCAAACAAATTAACAGCGCCGTTAAACAGATCGCACTGACGTAAACTGGGGCAATTTAATAAATTTAAATACGTTATGAATGACGTAATAATGCAGTGGAGCCAAGTTATAATTCGATATTTCGACACATTTGTTTCAGACGTTGGCAGCAGCGCCGGCGGCCATGTTTGTTGACAGAGCGCGCGAAATTATCCAGATTTCGCGCGCACAATTTCCCGCCTCGCTTTGTTTATCACCTGACAAAAATACGTATACCGATTTCAATATTGTTTTATTCGGTTATTGTAAGCTGTATTACTTTGAGTTAGGGAGCATTAAGGCGGATAATGTGTACGTTTACTTCGTTTACACGAGCGTGTTTACGTTTACGATGTAAGCTCGGATGCTATGCACAGTGCGTGCGTTCAATGTTTGTTTTGTTTTAATTTTAGGGTTTGTACTGTACACGCCTAGTGTTGTATTGTTTTTGTACAGATAATTTATTACACGACAATCTTGTTATGTGCAGATAGATAGGCTACCAGCCAACTAGGAAGGTGCAGTTGATTTATAACACCGCCAACAATTCGATGTACTTAATGAACAGAATATTGTTATCTTATTTATTTACAGAGCAATTAGCGTACTTAATGGTATACTATAGCATAAGAGACAAAGATGTGTAGATCAATGATTTGAAAAGTCAATGGTGTAGATAATCTTTTTTTCACTAAAGGTGGTTTTTATATTACGTTCCTACGGACATTATTATAAATCTTTTGACCCGTTGATTATTATAAGCCAAAATCCGAGTATCTACAAAGTACACAAATAAATCAAACCGTGTTGCAAATGGAATTGAAAGTTTGTTAAATAAACTCAACTGTAATGGACCATAGATTACAACCGGATCAATAATGTTCAAAACATAAACAAACGCGAGATAGACGCGGTCAATTGGGTTATTTATAACCGGTGCGTTTAAAAAATTATAATGACCTCTTAAACCTGGGGTTATCTGGGGTTTTTTCGTCAAAATGTAAGAAAACCCGGCATTAATCCGTCGGCATGAAAGAGGCCTGGCGGGTCCCGGCGGGGGGCGGGCAGGGGGGGGGGGCCGAACACGGCCCTCAGTGGCAGGTCCGCCCAACTCTTTGTTTACGTAACGCCCCCTCATTACGCTGTTTCGTAATTGCAAGGATCGAACTGAAGATCTGATGTGTGACGTAGGTACATCGCCTAAACCACCTTTGCCAAGCGATCCACACATTGCCATGATACATAATCGGTCTTGAAGATGTGCTTGTATTTTTTAATTTTGCAGTTATTTCTGTTTTAACTACTTTTGCTATAAAAGCACTTAGTTTTTGGCTTGTGAAATGTTTGGCTTTGTCTGGTTATGTTATTTTCTTAGATTTATTTCTTAGATTTATCTTTATGTGTTGAGTGCGAGGAATTGGCTTCAGGTGTAGCTACCTACACTAAATTAATAGATTGATCAGAATAGGTAATTACATGGGTACTTTGTACAATTATTTTTATAGCTACATTATTAATTTCTTTCTAGGAAAGTAACGAATCCATCACTTAAGCAATGTGAAGCAATAGTAGAAATAAAACTTCTAATAGATTGAGAATCTGTTACATAGTTTAGTGTTTTACATCCCAAGAAGCTAAGTTTTAACAATAATTACACTAACTATAGATATTTTAATATAAGAATTAACACTTCGTTACTTAAGGCTTACTTAGGCTAAGGCTTACTTCGTTATTTAGTATCAATGGTATGTCAATGATATATCCGCACAGTATGCGGGGATGTGGGCGCGAATAACTCAATCCGCCCTGCCATATACGGTACACACATTGAAACTGATGAATAATTAGACTACCTTTATAGGTACTTAGTCATTAAAATCGATTGTTTGATTAAAGTTCCTTTTTGTCACGAATTGAGAAATTTCTACAAGTATCTACTGAGAATTTCTTAGAAATGAGTGATCTATAAGATTTTTCCTGGTAAAATCTTATTGATCATGTCACCAATCAGAAAAAGGTCATCTTTTGCTCCAGCTACCATTTACTTAATATTATTTTGAAAAATGATGACAGGTTATTTTGGAGCACTAACAATTATTTCACTGCTATTTTTACACTAATTTTGAAGTTGATTGTATTTTTGTCAAAAGTGGTTTGAAAAGTAATGTTTAATTTTAACTTTCTTCTTGAATCCCGTAGGTTGATATCAAAAGTTTTTTTAAGTTTGCTTTTGCATATTTCATTTTTCAGAAATATAATTAACCTTTTAACCTTAACGAATATACGTTTCAATATCTTTTGTGTTTGATTTTGTTCATCTATTGGCCGATAGATATAGATTTAAATCCCTAAATAAACAGCATTAGTAGTGAATGATCCATTAAATAAAGGTATTGCACCTGACGTAACTGACTAACGGTAGAAACAGATATCTAACGTTAGCTGTACCATTCAAATGAATTTCCAGTAGCCACTTACATTGACAGAAACAGTTAATGGACAAGAAGATACTGTATTTTGGAATTTAGAGCCTGTATATGCATTTATAGTGCGCAGATTGGAAATACGGAATCGCTACCAGTATACTTAAAGATTGAAACGGTAGAAAATTTGGTTCATTCGCATACATGGATACTATACGTAAAAAATGATTTTCTTTAATACCTAAGATAAAGTAGCAAACTGCTTGTTAGTTTGCTACTTAGTTAGTTAGTTCACCTTACGGTATGTGATTACAGCCGCTATGGACATCTGAAAACAACACTTCATAGAGCTGAGGTTCTCTCTGATGTTAATTACAGATCTGTTGCCAATCCTGAAAACTAAGATGGTCACCTCGTATTTAGGCGACCTTGTATCCATAATCTTTTATCGAAACGCATGAATTACTTCCTTTTAGCAATAAGTGTGAAAGTGATACCTTCCTGATCGAACCATATTTGGTTCTAGTTTTTATTTCTTACACAGGAAATTTTTTTGACTCTACACTAAGAAGGTATGATTTTTTATGTATCGATAATTCTACCTATTAATTTTGCCTACCACTCATAAAATGACGAAGGTGCGGCAGAGCAATATGAATTAGATTCTATATTGGGTAATCTAACTTAGTTATCTGGATTGTAACTTCACTTGCTACTCAAATTGTTGGCTGAAGTTATCCCACTTTTATTAGTCCTTTTGTTAGCTACTATTTAAAATTAAGCAAATTTTATATTCTGGTTTAAAATTAATGTCATAATTGCATCTTGATAACTGGTCGTTGCCTTTGACACTTGAAACTTTAGAAAAATAAAAGTAACAAGTCTGTGGTAATAACTGTAGAGTATAGACGAACATTACGAAAATTCCACTCTATGGTAACAAAATAAAACAAAATAAACCCTAGTTTCAAAAATTTAAGACATCAGATGTTCACCCGGTGGCCGGCAGATGTCACTAGTGGCGCGTGTTGCGTTGCGAAACGGTATCGCACCGACGTAGTCGCCTGGCGCCGCGGTCCCGTTAGACGCCTACGGCGATGCTTGCGCCATAGCTTTACTAGTCCGAAACTAGTAGTTTCCAATGAAATAAAAATGATATAAAACTGCTATCAAGTTTGTCTGTCCGTCGATTTTTTTAAACGAGATTTATACTGAGTTCCCTTATTTCAAATAATCAAACATTATAATAGAAACTACCTATGTCAAGAAACTGATTTTGGCCATTGGCCAAAAATCGCTGGAAATACCTTTGACGATTGATTTTCTGTGGAACAAAATACTGAAATTACAATTTCGAATTTCTACATCAATGTTTTTTAGATCATTCGTGATATAAAAAGGATCGTTACATGATAAGATCGTCACCATTGCAAAATGTTGATAATAATATAATAGATCTAGCGACACTCTAGTGATTATCGTTAGCGTTATTTTGTCGACTCTAGCGCTATTTTAAAAAGCGTCCAAAAAGTAGTCACTAGCTGGTAGCCTCTAAATCATTAATGTTTATTACAAGCAAATTTATTGTCCAATCAAAATGGCGTACTGGAAGCATTCGACAAATCATACAATGCCGTCTTTACGCGAGTGTGCGTGAGTCACGCACACATGTTTATTTGACTTGGACGTTTTACAAAGAACTCACGTATCTATGAGTTAAAAAACAACAATATCTGAAATATATTTTATAATTGAATTTCATGCATTGAGGTTGATATTTAAAAAGCTGCGCACGATACCCACTATTTTGTTTGAATTTTAATAGTTCCATTCACATACAGGCGTACATAATAGAAAGAGACAAAATACCATATCAACATGATAATATAGCAGAGAGATTTACATGAAGGGAGCATAAAGCATTTTTCTAATTTGACCATTTCTACAATTCAATTCCTACTGCAAGCCATGTTAGGAAACTTCGTTAAAATCATTCTTTCGAAAAAAGAACACCTTATTTAGATAGATTTTTAGGGACACGTGGACAAAGTCGAAGACAAGCCTAAACTAGCTTGAATAACGCATGTCTCTGATAACCCAACTGCTTTATCAATAAAACTGGAGGTCCGTCATTAAGTCGGCAATTAGCGGTATTAGTTAACAAGACGGATTAATTTTTGATTGGACATTAGGAAAGAAAGTAACACGATAAAGGTTTGAATTAAAAAGCCTGTCTTCGTTATTGTTAATTTATTTTAACACGAAATGCCGAAAGCTTTTACAGTTTTCGTATAGATACAAACGTTTTTAATTTTTATGTGTAGATACGTAGTTAAAATGAGCTATCAACTTTCAATATAACGCATTTCGAATTTTATTAAATAAAAAACAGCTCTGGCATACTCATAATATGAAACTTTATATGTGTGTGTATGTGGGTGTATGCTTAATATACTTAACTAGATTTGTTTTAAATATAATTGATTTTAAATACAATTTTGAACTACTTTGATTTTTTTTTTCAAGGCAGAAACGTGATATTCGTTATTTTTTATAACTTTGACTTTGTATGTAGATTTTAATGACGTAAATAATTATGTAAATTTAACTTTCAAAATAAAAAAATAATGTTCTTATTTAACATATTGTCGTAATGATCAATCTTAACGCAACATGAACGTAAATAATATAAATATACCATAAAATTTCTGTAATACAGGAAGAGATTTAATAAACAGACAGTACTAAACATTAAGATTGCAGCGAGCAACAATGTGATTTATTTCTGAGATAACGGACTAAATTGCCGCCTATGTTTCTAACGGGGTCCAGTTTGAAGCGTTTAAAAATGTTGAATGAGTTAAATCAGTTTTATTTTTGGGTCATTTAATTGTACTGTCTAAAATATATTTATATGCTGCTTAATTTTTAAATAACTTTGCTGAGTCAGAGGTGTTTTTAAAATATAAAATACCGATTCTAATAGTAATTTGGCTAGACATCTATTAGAAGGATAAATATTATACCAGATATGTGATGTGGATAAATGTGTGTTTTACGAGCGGCGTATGAGTTTACGATTTAGCGGAATTTAGTTAACTTAAGGATTCGGTTGTATGGAAAATTAGAGTAATAAGAAAATACATAGGTATTGTTATAAATCAATGGGAGAATTAGATTATCTGACGATAATATTATTTGCCACAAAAGTTGCTTTTCCAATTCATACAAAATCGAAGAATAGAAAAAAATTAGTAATAACAATCGAACAAAATATACAAGTACCTATTGGTTGACGCAAACATAATAGAATAAGTAGGCGCTTCGACAATCAATTACATTTTGCCTCCTAATGGGAGATGAGGCCAATTGCGTAATTTTGCATATAACATCAATTTTAAACCCGCCAACACGAGTACAGCCTTGTTTTGTTTGTGCGTGAGTCAGTATTTAAGAAAGTGACGATTATAAATTAGCAGCGATTCTTCTCGCTTGCGGCGATGAATCCATGAGTAAACATTCATAAAGGGACAGATACGTACTATAATAAAGAGTAGGTGTACATTGTATGTAGGATATAGAATATTTATACTTCCATTATAATTTTATACTTATTATGGATACGCAAACATAAAATTAACCAGACAAATACCTGTGTATATTTAAAATAATTAAATGCATCGCCATTTGTCATGTTAGGGACCGAATTTGGAACCGTTTGTCTGGTAGATGTACCCAAATGAGTAGTATACTCACAGTAGTATTGTGCACTTTTTTAATTATAGAAGTAACAAACGACCATACAGTTCATTTAATGATAACTGACAACTGCCGCCCATGGACATGTAAAATCAACCCCAGATAGGTTAGAGTTCTGACGCCTAGGTGAGGTTCTGACCTGATGTCACAGATGCGTTGCAAAATTATTACCCCTGAGTATTAAGTTGGGTCGTCTGATACACTTAAGTATTTATTTCTTGCTACACCCTTCAAACTTGAACCCAATATGGCTATTATAGTAGGTAGAAGACACAAGCGGTGGTGCATTCTGAGTCCAACTACTAAGTGTTCTACTAAACTACCTGAAGATATCTATTCAACGAGTACTACCTGTATCCTATACTTGTATGTATATTTATTCGCTATATTCAAAATATTAAGAATACATTGACTGAAATGTAATCTTGATAGCTTAACAACATAATAAATGATTCTTGTAACTAATATAGTTACTCTGTATGAATGCTTGTTCCTTTAGTTGCGACAGTATGTCGGCAGATGGCACCTCGGCGCCGGAAATGACTCGTATCTTGCTCATCCGAGGGCCCTTGTGGCACGCGATCTATTGAGCTCGTGTTAGACATGTGTAGTCAATATTTACAATGAGCTTGTACCGAGAGATTTATATGCAAGTAATATTGTGTAAGCGCTAATTTCTTTTAGTAGCGTTTTGTTTTGAGCCCGCTTGCGAAAGGAATTCCCGCGACATAACATGTTTGGCTATCTAAATGTAACTCGTATTTATGTCTTACGATTATGTAAGATGATTTCGATAAAATGTTAACATGATTTCGAAAGTATTAATATCTAATACGTGAAGTATTTAACATACATAATTTAAATTAAAAAATAAATACTTTGAAGATACCTATCTTGATGTTATCTATCCGAAAAACTTGATTACTAGGACTGGAGAATGTAAGATTCGCTGTCCATTATTTTCCAAAAATCGGAATAATAATGTCAAATAAGCTTGCATACAAAAGTATTGTAGATGATATTAAATCTCCATATGAAGTTAGAATAAATGTTATTCATTTGTCGTTGTAAGCTGGCGCCATGAGTGGCACGTAAATTGAACGTTTTTTTTTGTTTGTAAAAAATAACTGGTAATTTGGTAAAACTGGTAATTTTACGTCTGATCTCACAAATTACAAACCGTGAAGAACATTTTATTAGCTATACCATAACAGTTAAAAAGCAGTAATAATGGTTTTAAATTCGGACCCACAATTTGAGGGCCCGAGGTTCGAATCCCAGAAAAGTCAGATTTTTCAAAACGAGTAGGAAAAAATGGTGAGCAAACCTGTACTTTTTACCGGATTTTCTTCTGTGTGTGTAGGTGGTGAAAACACACTATCCTGAGAATAAACTTAAATTCGTCATTCAGACCTTTGACGACCCGCGTGGCGGAGCGGTCACCATACCGGTCTGACGCGCAGTGGGGTTCCGGGTTCGATCCCCGGCCAGA
>DWNY01002188.1:0-11396 GCA_018250635.1 Telegonus apastus | reverse complement strand
CGTTTGTAGTTGTTTGTAGTAACATTTTTTTCGTTTGTAGTAGCTCCAAAAATAAATTATAGGACTTTGAAAAAAAAATTAAAAAACCTAAAACCCGACTTTAAAAATTCAAATTTTTTTCATAATTCTAATAGGTTATGGTATGTTATTATTTGTAGTAAATTTTGTTTCATTTGTAGTAGCTCCAAAAAAAAGTTAGGTACTTTGTAAATTTTATCTTCTAGATAAATTTTATCTTTCAAGTACTAGATCTGACCCACCAAAGTGAACCCTCACTTAGACCTACGTAAATACAACCCTTTAAATACTTTCTTTTATTACAGTTTTATTAAAAATATAAACACAATACAAGAGACTGCATGATTAAAAATAATTTACTATGTTGACCGAAAATCCCTCTTATCTCTCCTAACTTGGACCATACGCAGCATGAGGTCAATTTAAACTTCACAGTATGTTTGTTAATACATTACTGGGTGAGAACTCTCGTATCGAGCACCCAATCAATTATACTAAGCACCTATGGCTTAATATCATTTGAATGTAGTGAAGAAAAGGTAATGTATCAACTAGTTACTTTATAATTTATTTGAGAACTAGTTTTTAACCGCGGCGTCGCTCGTGCTAATAACATGAGTATATTAATATGTACATTCACATTTTTAATAGTAAGAATAGATATAGTATAGTTAATTGTGTGTTTCAGGCGCAATACAAATGTAATCAATTCATAGGCCGTAGGTATTGAAGTAGGTAAGTTTTAGGTATAAAAGATATTTTTTTATCCTTTGGGAGTACTATCTTTTTTTGGATGAAGAGTAGTATTTTTTTGGACCCCTGACAATGTGTTTGGAAAATTTCATAATGATCGGTTAAATAGTTAAGGTGAGAAAGCGTAATAAGCAAACAAACAAACTCACGTTCGCATTTATAATAATAAGGATGAAATGGTTCTTTGTATATTTGAATTTAGATTCACATTGTTTTTTTCATAATAGTAGCGAACGAGCATGTAGTCCAAGTGGTGGTAAATGGCCACTGCCACCTACGGAAACTTGGTAAAAAATTAAAAATGTTATTTGGTAAAAATTCTAAGTGTCTATTACGATTGAAGAGAGAGGGACATTATCAATACGGTTACCTTTTTAGCTTTTGGATACGGAACCCCAAAGTCAGTCTAAGAACATGCATAAGAAACGAAGGGTGACCAAAATAGATTCAGAATTCGATACATTCCCTTTTAATATGCATCAAGCAGATCTTATCTCATAACAGTTGTTTCAGATTTAATTTCCTTTGATGTTGTCACACCTTAAACAATGGCGCGGTTAAAAAAGGTCATACCTGTCCCAGCTGTGGGTTATTTAATAAATGACGTTATAAATTAAACATAGAACCTAAATTATTTAAGAATCACAACAAAATCCAACAAAAAGTGGTCACTTTCGTACGTGCTATAGAATTATGTGTGCTCAGAATTGGCAAGAGAGTTAAATACTATGTTCGAACGTTTTTCTCTCAGTATCGATAGTCGATAGTAATATAGATAATTTGATTTTTTGAAATAATGTGACAGTTTGTTTTAATTATGCCTTTTACACTTATTTTTCTGTAATAATTCCTGTGTCGTGGTTGCTATTACACACAAAGATGAGCGAATAGCCAAATGACAGAGGAAATTTAAATGAATTCATATGTCTTATGTAGAACAAACAGAGACAAAGATTTTTTTGTTATAGATACCGTGTATACTTTAATATGCATTTAAAAATTTGTGATTTTTAAGTTACAAACAGACACTTTAATTATATTTTTTGTACAGTTTTATTTTGTTGTACCTATACATTATTACGGCTCTTAGGAAGATAGTGTCTGAGAAAAGAAAATATCGGATAGATGTGTCTGAAGTCTGTGGCGCACATAAATCGCCCGTGACGGGTCCGTAGGCCGTCATTTTAAACAATTCCTCGGTATAATCTTACAAATGTTCTTCAGCCATTACGCAGGCTTTCACAAGTTTTTCTTGATACCTCATGCATTGGCGAGCGAGCGGTGTCGCCTTTCATCGGACTGTGTGGTGCAAGGTACAAAATAAACGCGATTAATATTTGAAGAAGGATTAGTCGTAAGTTGGACGACTGCTTAATAATTTTTAATGTGAATTCGAGTAATATCTTTATATGACGAACTTCACTCTACTAAGAATCTTATAAGAATCTATTGGGCGTCCAGTAAAATCTACACATATTATTATCCTAAATTTAAATTATACATTTACCTGATCAACATTTCAATAGTCATGCCAAGACGTAGCGTATCAAGCAGATTAATTCAAATATTTTCAATGCGCTGAAACTCTTCCTGCTTCGATTACAGTACTTATTTTGTCTCACAATAGCAGTGTAAGGCGCTATTGTATTTTGGCTTGTAAGAGTAGAGGGTTTGATTCTTATACGAAACGTTTCAACTTAATCCTTAGTACATCAAAAATATAAAAAAATGTGTACGGCTGATTTGTGGTAGCACTGCAATGCCATCACTTACCTATCGTTCGCTTACCATTAAAATTTCACAAAAAACAGCACCGCTACCCGCTCTTCCCTTGCACCGTACGCGGCGTATGTATTTATTTATGAGTTTCGCGTTTCGATGTCGCCCCGGACGCTTTTTTGCGTCGTCGTATAATCACAGAGCGGAATACGCACAGATTTGTTCTCAACTGATACAACGCCTAACTTGGAACAATTTATTGCTACCCCGCCGTATTGTTTCAAATGCGATTAAATTAAACTCGAAAGCGATTTTATGATTTTACACGCTTTAAGCTTTTACATCTTGAGGCGTCGCAGACACGTAGCGTGGCAGACAATAAATATTCTTACATATAAAGTGCAAACGTATTTATGTACAGTAACGTATCCGCATACACACTATCAAAATACTCGTATTGTATAGAACTAGAGAATATATACATATATCTTAAAGAAAAAATAGCCTAATTGCTTAAACTGATTTAACTTTGATACCCATACTCATTTGATAGTCATATTGTTTTGATCCAAAAACATTTCATCCATTCCCCCACTTTTTTTTCAGTTCTCAGGCACCATATTTAAAAATTATATAGCCTATGTTACTATGGCAACTGAGGCGATTCTTACATCTCATATGTAAAGTCGTCTTGGCTGTGGTTCGTGCCAAATAAATGGACATACGTACATACATACATACATACCTACTTACATACATACATACATACATACAAACGCTCTAAAAACGTTACCCTCCTGACGTAGTCGGGTAAAAATACGAATTTGTCTGCCACGGCACGGTCGCTGTCTGTACATGTAAATGAAGATTTCAGTTTTTTCTAATAGAGTATGTAACCATTACGCGTTCTACCTTAGTCCTCGCCATTCATCTATCCTGTTTAGTTTTTTTACAGAAGTACAGTAAAAGTTAGTATTTTATGACTTCGTAAAGGTAAGTTAACGAAGTCTACGTCACAAAAGGAGGTTATCTTTGGTATCTATATCTTTTAGCTTGTTTATATAACCTTTCTTTTAATTTATCAACATTGTTACTTAATCTATTAGCCGACTGAAAATGTACACCATTTAACTGAAGTAATTATTTCCAATCAGCATATTTTCTAGGATTTACTGAATTAGAATCCACAGCAGTGGCCATTTACTATTATGACAGAATCTTTTCAATTTCATCTTTCAACATATTTTAAACTGATTTTTCTCTTATTACTATTATATGGACTGTATGATTATTATGAATTTATATAAAATGCTTGTCATAAATTTATTTTAAGGCAGGTTCCAGGCTCCATTTCGTCCAAGTCAGTTCAGACATTTTGAAGTTATAAAGTAAGAAACATCCATCCAGCCATCTAAACTTTCAGCTTTATTATATTAGTAAGAAGTAAGATTACATAAGGCTTATTTGGCTACAGTTCTGTGGTACATAGATGTGATATATGTGTTGGGTTTTCTTGTCACACAGTGGGAAAGTCATATACTGCTTCGGATTACATCATTTTATCTACATAAGTTACTTAACACTTCCCATCTTTTGTGAATGTAAAATTAATAATAAATAAAACATATTGATTGATGGAAATATAAAATATTTGTAATATTAATTCATTTATGATGATTATTATTTCCTAAATTACTTGTAAAATACCAGTACCACAGTCAGACGAATTAATTACGTAGTGCTAATCAGAAACTGGCTAATTTACGCAAAACTTAACTTCCTCAGTCTGACTTAAGATAAAGTACACGTTAAATATTTAATCTAACCTAATAAGAAACTAAGGATCTTTATTTACTCAGTAAGTGGACCTAAAAATCAAATTTATTAATTTATTGGATAACCAACACAAGAAACAATTTTTACAAACATTGATTTAACATCAGGTGATTAGATACATTATCTACAGATCTTATAATTATAAGTAATTACATCTTGCGTTTACAAAAAGTTAAAATATGTTTAAATGTCTTAAAAGAAAACTGAAATTAAATAGCAATATAAATTGGAGGTCAAAAAACAATCACATTTAACACCTGTTTATTTGGTCAACAAGATATAAGTAAAGTAAATAGTAAATGGGATATAATATACTTGATGGTAAGTGGTCACGGATTCGTTTCCACTCCTGATTAGTAACATAGTCGCCTCTTATATAAATCAGTCGGCTTAAATTTTCGCATTATTGCTTGTTTTATACGTTATTATTTTTCCAAATATAATCTTGACGTAACAAAGTAACTTGTATCAAACAAAATACTTAATAATTAAATCTAACAAGAAACACAATAAGAATCAGCAATGGGAACTCTGAATTATAAGATCTACATAGATTTTAAAATGTACTGACTTTAAAAACCATACTCGTTTGATATAATATTGTTATGATATAAAAATATTTCATCCCATTCCCCTTTTTTTAGTTTGCAGTATCGTATGCAGTGCTCACTATGACATCTGAGACGAATCTAACGACCATCTTTTAAAATCCGTCAAATTAGGGCTGTAGGTGTGCCAAAGAAATGAACACACATACATACATACGCTCGAAAAACATTGCCCTCCTTTTGACACAGTCGGGCAAAAATAGACAATGCTGGTTGGACAATGTAACAAAAGATTCCAATACCAGCCAGGAACAGCTAGTTAAACCAAAAGATACGTTATCCTGACAACATAATGCGACCGTAGACCGTGGGGCAAGGCACGTCGGCAAAAACTGACAACTAATGAAGAGATTCACACTCGGATATTTGCTCGGGTTTGCGGCAAAAACATTTCTTTGTTTAGAAAAAATCTCTCGAGCTTAATCCTTCAAATATAATAAGACAGAAAGAATACAAGATACAAAGCAAAATACGCTAAATGTTTTAAAAGAACGTGTTGGTGACCGCAGTGGGTGATGTGACACAGGAAGACGCAGCTGCCCTGAACCTGGGAGTCTCAGTTGCTACCTACCACATCCACGGAAAGAGTGGAAGTGGTAGTATTGAAGAACGATACCACACGGCGCGATTGGTTGTGTTCTTATTAGAAATTAATTAACCAATTTTTAAATCGTGAGGAATATCGGGATACCCAGATCTGAGTGCTCCTTTAAATTTAGTTAGAGTAAAATTACTTCGCAACAAACCGCTTTCCAATATGTATGGTATACATTTTAATTCAGTGTTAACCTTTCTTCCTCCTTCCTTTCCTCAATGGAAAAGTTAAAAATAAAATATACACTACCATTCATTCATATTTTATTAGTAACTTATCGCGTAAGGGAGGGAAGGTTAACACTGCATGAATTAAAATACCATCATACATATTGGTAAGGGGTTTTTTGCGAAGCAGTTTTATCCTAACTTAATAGCATGGATTTCCGTAAAGTAACTCCTGTTACTATTAAGAAAATGCTAAGAAGAAGAAGTCTCTCTATTTGCACATGGCTAGCGCGATGAATTGTGGTAGACCCATATCAGATACCCATGCCCAGTGAGTCAGTAAAGGATTGGTGACGACAATGTTAGGGTATGTTTATGGTTAATGCCTAAATATACCAACAACATTATAATAGACATTAGACATTATAAATAAATAAATAACGCTTTCTACACTCATAGCCCCACAGTACGATTTTCTCCTGTGTCGTGAGTGCCATGGAAACACACAAAGACGAATACACAAACACCCAGACTAAGAACAGAAATCTAAACTCATCATTCAGATATCTGGCCGGGGATCGAACCCGGAACCCACTGCGCGTCAGACCGGTATGACGACCGCTCCGCCACGCGGGTCGTCGAAAACATATATATAAAAAGAAGTAATTCCCAAACAAAATCAAAAAGTGATCTCGTGGCCAAACAATCCGAGCGTCTGTCTGTCGCAAGCAGCAAAAACAGACCTCTAATGAAGTGATTCACACTCGCGAATTCTCCCGAAGATACAGCGCGAACTGAGTCGAATTACTGCGCTTTTTGCCCCCTTTTTACTTTTCGCAACATGTTTATTTAATGGCTTTAAGTTTAAATTCAACGTGAAATGAGCGAAATTTATGTGGGATTAAGTTGTAGTGCCGTGTCATAATTACAATGTTATGGATGTTTTATTTATTGAAGTCCTTTTGTCATCCATGGAGTTGCCGAGTATTCGTAATAAACTAAGCTTAACAGCATATCGGCGTGAATAATCTATGAGTGTTTTATTTTTTTATTACTTTTTTATTGTTTGGTAGTATCAACTGCCACAGCCACTGCCGCTCATGGACATCGGTAATCTATCCCAGATAAGATCAAAATCCCACCTGAGTTTGATCAGTGATGCGTTGCTACCCCTGAGGACTAAGTTAGAACGCCTCGGATAAGTCTATCTCCCTTACCACACCCTTCAGACCAGAACACAGCAGCGCTTAACACTGCTGTTTATTACGCTTCAAAAATTATTATTTGATGTTATTATATAGTTAAATTAATGTAACGTAGAAACGTCTAATATGAACGATAGATTAAATATACTTTTAATTATTTCACTAAGAAATCATTTCTGATATTTCACACCCAAGAGAAATAGAGATTGAAATTTTTTTTATTTCATGTATGCGCGTACGCAGTCGTAGATAACAACTAGTATTACATACTAACGTAAACTCTCTCGTGAACCTTATAAAATTCCAGTTACGACTTTGTCACATCCTAAAACTGTCTTATACATACATAACATACATATAAACAAACATACAAGCGCCTGAGAACAATAGGATGACGATGGATTGATTGACAGACGCTTCGTAAAATTGTCACTTTGTTGCCCCGGAATTGTGAGTGGGTTTCGTATCAACATGAATAATACTGATTATATCATTGTTTTGTGTCCTTTGGTAAGATTATGATAGTTTATTAGTTTGCGTGTTATTTAAACGATTTTGGTAGAGCCAGAGAAACACCGCTACGAGACATACTACTTAACCGAACGTTCCATTTTAGTCCTCATAAGTACCAACTAATTTGTGGCCAACCTTAGGTAAGACTATAGGTCTTCGTCGTCAACTCATTATAGTCCCACTGCTGGGCCTGTGCGTGCCTGAAATTTGAACCTGAGACCCCGATTGAGAGGCCGAGCTTCAACCATTAGACTATCACTGCTTTTTCAGTTATTAATCCCAGATACGGCTGTTGTTCTTATCTGGGGTTAATAACTATTCAGACCAGAACACAGCAGCGTGTAACACTGTTATTAGGTTGAAATAGGTGTAAAAATAGGTCTTACAGGTAACACATCCATAACCAACTTTAAGGTAAAGCTCTAAGGTCTAGTCTTATCTGGAGTTGATTACACATTTCAATGAGCAGCACGGCTATTTTTCATCAGGTGAACTGCATGAAAGCAGTCATAGCCCAATGGTTGAACCTCGGTCTCTCAATCGGGGGGTCCAAGGTTCATATACCAGTTATAATTTCGAAGTTATGTGCGTATTTGAAATTAATTATCATTTGACTTAACGGTAAAGGAAAACATCGTGAAGAAACCTGCACTCCTGATAGTTCTTTAAAAAAATAGTTCTTGAAGGTGTGTGAAGTCTACCAATGCGCACATGGCCAGCGCGGTGGACTATGGCCTAGAAGCCCTCTCACTCTGAGAGGAGACCCGTACCCAGCAGTGGGACAATAATGGGTTGTCGACGAACTGCATAATCGTTTGCTTCTCCTATATTATAAAATAAACCTTACAACCATAAAAAAACCCATAACCCCTTGTAATATGATACAGAAACGATTTCCCATAAGTAATAGCGATTGGTGAGGCGGACCCTAGTGTCGCCATGGGGCCCAGAAGCGGGCCCATGGGGGTTGTAGCGTTAACCGGTGAACTTATTGCATTATGGGGTGGGTAAATTGGTGTTATGGTGTATTCGGTGGTTAGATATGAATACCCATTTATTGTGTAACATATTATGTTATTATCTTATGGGTTATGTATGACGATCAGATTACATTTATTTAACTGCTAATTTAAAAGTAGACCCTCTAGCTATTGAAGGCTTTGGCGTGACCTATTTATAACAACACTAGTAAGCGCAATTTTTATAGTAACAAGTATACAATCCACCTGATAGTAGATGGCCGCTGCTTCCCACGAACATCTGGGATCAGCCTCAAAGTAAATTGAAATCTTACCGGAGGTCGGATACAAATGTGTTGATATTCCCGAGGACTAAGTTGAAACGTATGTAGAGACTCAAATCATCGTATGTAGAGTATGTAGAGAATCAAAATGCGTAAATACCACCTTTAAAGTAGGGATGTTATGGATATGAAATTCCGGATGTGGATAAGGATACGTATATGTGAAAAAAATTATACCGGTTTCGGATAAGGTTACGGATATGAAATTATTTCGGATTATCTGATCGTTCGATTACAGATATATGATTTTTAAGGAATACTGAACACAAAATAAAGTACAACGAAAATGATTTCAATTATTTGCAATTAAGAAACCTGCACAGATATTGTGTTGGCACTGCCGGGTGAGATCTATTAATTTTGTGTTATATTTGAACTCCACCTCTATCCAAAAATACCGATATTTTTATTTCAAATTCGGTTACAATTTTGGATATCATCCTTCCTTTAAAGTTCGTTGTAAAGTACATTTTAATTTTAAATAAAATACATACATAATTCAAGTAATTATGGAAACAAACAATAATCCAGAATCCGTTTATGGTCACTCTTAACCAAATCCGTTTTGTTTTTCGATACAATCTCGATAAGTTAGTGTTGTGCGGTACAAAACGTCGGTATTTGCGAGTCAAATCTATCGATAGCCGTATCGACACTCAGAACGACGTGTGGAAACATACGGGTTTGTATCGAACAAAAACTGACTATGTACGTTATACTTTTAGATTAAAACATTACACATACGGTTAGTGATCTGTCTGTAATTTTAAAATATGTCATTGTTGAAGTTAATGTTTTTAAATAAATAAGTTATATAAGTTATAATTGTTGGATTAAATATTTATTAGCAAAAGCATAATTTCATTGCTTTATCATTATTTCAACATTGATATAAAAACACAACCATCACTAGAAAGCGTAAGATATGCTAATGAAATTAATGTAGTATCTATGTCAGTATATATATTTTTTAAACGACGTACTTTTCATCGCCAAACCACATTAGACTACCGCGGTGGAGAATTTTCTTGGCCTCTCCTTAGAAAGACACATGAACATATCCTTAGGAAGAACCTATACAGACGTAGAACAGAAAGACACAATCATCTGATTTTTCAATATTTTTTTTTATGTTATGGAAGTAACAAACAAGATAGAACCCACCCGATAGTAACTGGCCACTGCCGCCAATGGACATCTGTAATCCACCCCAGATAATATCACATTCCTTCCTGAAGTGGGCTACAGATGCGCTGCTATCCCTGAGGACTAAGTTGGAATGCCACGGATATATATCTCCCTTCAAACGAGAACACATTAGCTCTTAACACTGTTCTTGTAAGGCAGAAATAGTCGTGACGGTAGTGCCACCAGAGTCGAACCACAAAGAGTTCCACCACTATCGAATTTAAAGGTAAGATTACCACAACCATTTTGCTTCCAATAGATGTAAATAAACGCGCGTCCCCGCTCCGAGAACAGCGCCTTGTTTTCCAATTGTCTCTTTTTGGCTGATTTAACGACTTGGGAATTTGTTCGCTTGTGTCATTTTGATTGAAGCGCTGTATATGAGCGTGATGCGAGATAGCTGAAATATATGGACCTTTGTTGTGTAAATAGGAGACAGTTAGCTGGTCGACATGTTTTATTTATTTGTGAAAATTAATATTTTATAGGCTTTCGGCGGCCTGGACCACAGAGTCTCAGAGTCAGATCTGTCAGATTTGTGATGTATGTAGTGTGGAATTGTTAATCTACACTCATAGCCCCACTAGGAATTTCTCATGTGACGAAGGTGCCATGGTCACAATCAAAGAATACACTACCACCCAAACCCAAAACAATTCATAATACATCATTGAGATGTCCCAATTTGTAGCCAATTTAACTTTACCTAAACTAAACACGATTCCAATAGGTATTCCAATAACAACCCTATAAACACGTCTAATAACATGCCAACGCCATTTTGATATAATAAACCAAATCATTGTGCTTCTAATTGTAACAGCCATTTTTCAACCGCCCTAATAAAAACATTACGAGTGTACGCTTCTGAAATTAGATGATATCTCACCATTTATCGCCATTATAAAATCACCAGCAATTATACTAGAAATTGCTCTACACTGCAACAATTAAAAACCTACCTAAACACCAAAGAATTAAGTTCAAAATACAATAAAAACAACCCACCTTTGCAAAACAGTCTAAATACAGACGTAAGAATCCAAAATCGACTGTGACACTATAACTTAGAGTTGACAATAGACTACAGATAAAATTCAGAACCATAGTCTAATTTTCCAACATCAAACAGCGCGAGTGGAAAGGGGAGTGTCTTCCATCCCTTTCCAACACGTACAATCGTGTGCATATCCATCTCTCTCGCTGTACCGTGCTCTATTGATTTTCCCCACCGGATAACCGGCTTAAGAGGAGGAAATTTACATAATACAATTCGCTTTGATTATCTGTGATCATATTTGATAGGTTTTATGGCGCCCCGGGACGAAATACGTTTCGTTTATTTTATCATTGTGTATAGAGTCCTATTTTAAACGGTTTCCAACTGTTCGTTTGAGTTTTGAATTATTAAGTATTGTTACTAAGTACTAAATAATATTTTGATTTATATGGTAGCTGTCTCTGATGAGTATGTACTATCAAATGCCAACC
>DWNY01002187.1:0-11396 GCA_018250635.1 Telegonus apastus | reverse complement strand
GGGATTAATTTCTTATATTAATATGAAGACTACCCGCTACTACGATAAATCGATACAACGGGCATTTTTGCTTTATAATTGTACAAAAATAGTTCAATGTTTATTTAGTTCGTTGAAAACTAAACTCTTATTACAATTGTAGTGAGAACCAACAAAACAAGTGAATAAATTTCACCAAAATTCTGGCAGTTTTAAGAAACTTTCCCCAATTTCACCAAAACTTTCTGTAGCGCGCCCGAAAAACTGTTTGATTTTGTAGTTCTATTCCGAGATAACTGTTTTCGGTTTTAAAAATATATCGATTGCGAACTAATTGGTTCTAGAGGAAATTTGCACACAGATATTTTGATATGTACATCATTTACATAGTTAATACATTTATCTGGCTAATTGGCTCATGGTTTCTCCCAAAATTCTAGCAAAGCCTTAATTTCTATCATTTTAACTCAAAACTTCTGGGAACTTCTGGTTAACTCGTAAAGGTTAACGGAGAAAGAAGGGATGATAGGACGAATTATTATTCAGTCATAACAGTATGGGTACCAAATGAGTATGCGTATCAAAGTCAATTCATTTTAAACAGTAGGATTTTTGTTTTTAAGATAATCTTCTAGTTATAAGTACGAACCTGATAAAACAAAGCATACACGAATCGAGCCCCCCAGTTCCATAACACACAACCTTAAAATCCAATTCTGCCTAATCACGGCAGTGTTCAGCGGTGCTGTGCTCTACTTATCCGAGGCGTTCCAACTTAATGCTCAGGGGCAGCAACGCATCCGTAGTCTACCTTAGGTCGAACTTCGACCTTATCTGGAGTGGATCACATGTCGATGGGCAGCAGTGGCCACTTGCAAACAAGTGCAAGCTCGTTTGTTACTTTCATATTATAAAAAAGCGAAACCTTGGCATTAATAATAAGTAGTAGAAAAAGCAACATAAAATAAGACATAATATTTGTAGAAACACGTACAAAATGGTCCGTTACGAAATCATCTATCGCCAGCGGTCCATTACGAACAAAGTCGCGATGGCCGAAATTTGAATTACAAAGCAGTAGCGCCGAGGGAAACCTTATGTGTAATTGGCATCGCTGTATTACAACGATCGCACGAAGCATTCCACAATGTACTAAGTACTCAATCTAACGAATTTCTGACTGACCTGACTGAATGACTTTACTCCTTTGAATAAAATACATACTTGTGCCTATTTACGGCAGTGACCATATATCCTTGGACAATACCTGCAATAAAAGATGATGGTAAGTGACCCCGCTGGTCATGGACAACTGTATCTGATCAGATTATATGAGTCTTACTTGAAGGTACCATAGATTTGTTGCTAATCCACCCTGAGGACTAAGATAGAACACCTCGGATTAGAATGTCTCCCTTATCTTCACCCTTCAAACCAAAACACAGTAGGTACTTAACGCTTATTAATAGGCTGAAGTAGGTGTGACGGTGCGCCCGACGGATTCGAACCACGAATGGTACTTCTATTTGGTCAGGTTTCTTATTGTTTTACAGCATAACACTTATAAACTGAGTTAACATGATTATAAAACTTGATAGACAGACGGATAATCTTGGCAATCATAAAATCAGCAGTATAACGTCATAAAATGTCTAAAAAGCGCGTTTCGTACCAATATTCTCTAATACAAATCGAATATACAAATATCACTTTATTGAATTTGTTCACAATGTCAGAATAATATGATTTTGATTTTCCAGTCAGAACCTCAGACCAAAAACAATAAACTGAGCTTTACAGAAAAATATTCGTGATGACAAATTCTGTCAACTACAAATCACCTAACATTTCATTCAATAAAATGAATGCCGAATAGTTACATTGTTGTTTAATGTTAAACTAATGTAAAAGTCATAAAAATCACGTCATTTACAAAATGTATCCATGGTCTTTAAAATCACAAACGCAAAATGAGGCGACATATGGCGATTTGACTACTGAATCACGCTATCAAAGTTTTTCCGAACATGCATATAAATACAAGCTCAATATCACACTGAAGTTTGGCGCATACTATAGCCGCGGCAGGCCGCAGCGTATCGCATCGTATATGAATCATGTTGTTTGACGTTGCAATTCATACTTAAGATACTATAATAACGCCTGGCCTAATGTGCGCGGGCCTTAAACGATCGCTCACCAGTCACAATTACCTCGCTTAGAGATTTGCAGGACTAAGATTCGCCTCGCATTTGACCAAAAAGCTAAAGAAAGAACCTAGTAAATCCATTTCTGTGTAAGCTTAGATCGAATTATGACATACAAAACAAGAATCAGCTTATGTTTCGCATTCCAGTCTCGCTCGCCTGATATGTTGACAGCACGGCTGTAGAGACGTGCCGGTGAAAGATAAGTACGAAAGGGCTAGAAATTCCCTAATGGCCTAACGAGTTCGTGAGAAACATCGCAAACATAGTAAACCATATGAATAATACACACCTGTGGGTTTTGTAACTTTCGAAAATCAAATAGAAAGTCCCTAAAGTTGCAACTCCCGACCTACCCTCGGGGGAGAGGCACGCATTCCCGGGGGGTGTAGTAGATGTCAACGAGGGGGGCTGTAATACTTTGTCACTTTCGTTTTAAACTGCGATTAAATTTAGATTTAATCCATTTTCTATAACATAAGTGTAAGTCATTAAATTGTGCATTTGTAATTGAAAAGAATAAAAGGGGGCATGAAAATATTATTTATAATCTGGGGGCTTAAAAAAAATGTTGGGAACCGTTTCCCTAAAGGATTTATATGTAACTGCTTTTAAGTACCTTCTAGTCGGAAGTGCTTATATTTGTTGTGCATAGACTGTAGGTTTTTTATCTTATGGAAGTAGCAAAGGAGCATGCAGCCCACCTGATAGTGACCACTGCCGCGCATGGACATCTGTAATCATCCCCAGATAAGATAACAGTCCTACCTGAGGTCGGCTACAGATACGTTGCTACCCTTGAGGACTAAGTTGAAACGCTTCGGCTGAGCATCTACCTTCTAAGCGTCTAACTTACCACACCCTTCAGGCCAGAACACAGCAGCGCTTAACACTGCTGCTATAACGCAGAAATAGATGTGGCGGTGGTGTTGCCGGAGTCGAACCACAAAGGGTTTCACAAGGGTTCCACAAACCTACCACCTAATAACATATGCTATTATATTGTAATCTAGCTGACCAGGCGAACTTTGTTCTACAATTTGTATTTAGAAGTTCGCCCGTGAGTCAGTGAAGTTTTTAAAATAACGCCATCTAGTCCCCTAAGGTAGAACTATTCAAGTACGTACGTAATACGTAGTAAGAAAAGTTTCTTCTGATTTTAAATTGTAATAACTTTTGACAGAGTGGACCGATTTTGATGAAATAAAGTTTAAATGTTAAACTAAGATTCGTACTATGACTATATCTGCATTTCCATGAAATCAATCCCGTTGTTTTGGCGGCAAGTATTTTAAACACGAGCGAGTTACATGCTTATTATATATATGCCTGTACTGCCTGTCGTTTACGTATGTTTCGTTGGCGTTTAAAGAAATAACAACCAACAAGTTAGGTAGCTACGTGACTTAACTCACTGTTCGTAGGTTCTCAAACTACCGGCGACCTATAAAGTTTCGGACATGTAATAAAATAAGACATAAACGTGTTACAGAAACTTTCTGTCCAAGCCAATACTAGTGGACGTTCGTACCAATTAGGGTTGCCATTTTTTCGGATGATACTGTATTTTTAGAATAATTTGCAATAAATATAGTATACATAAGTACGTAAGTACAATATAAAATAGGTGTTCTTTTTAAGTCTAGATTTTTGGCACTTTTTGCACATTATAACGTTTTTGTCTCAAATAAAAGTAATAAATAAGCTGTATTATATAGTCCAAACTAAAAAAACTCCATTGAATAACATAACATACAGTATATTACGAACAATAAAATTATTCAATAGTATGAAATATATGCTCTATTGCTATACACTATAGTATCGTTGACAACCCTATTCTTAACGGAACTTAGTCATGTTAAGTTTGTAGTAGAAGTTATTAACCGTATTTCCGTTAACCCTGAAGATAGGACCAGATTATACGTATTCTTGAAAGATGAAATATTATAGAAAGTAAGCTTCGTCTTTGAAGATTTTGATGTACATCAATAATGATTATATTTTAATAGACGGAAATTTTCAATGTTTGGCGAAGCGCATAACAGCAGTGTTATACGCTGCTGTGTTATGGTTTGAAGGGTGTGGCAAGGGAGACATGTTTATTCGAGGGGTAGCAACCATCTTAGGGGTAGCAACGCATCTGTGGCCGACCTCAGGTAGGACTGTGATCTTATCTGGGGTCGATTGCAGATGTCCATGCGGCAGTGGCCACTTACCATAAGGTGGGCTGCATGCTCATTTGCTACTTCCAAATTATAAAAAGTACAAATTTTACATGACTCTCTTCCTATCAGACGCTCGTAAAACCTCTCAAGAGGGAAGGAGAATCTCCGATAATATAAAATCTGTACTTATTGTGTAATCTCCACTTCGTCGAATTTCACGCTTAACGCGCCTAAAGTCGGATTTCAAAGGTAATATTTGACACATTCAGAGCCCTGTTTCTCAAAGGATTTAAAAAATTTCAATGACAATCTTTCTATAGATGATATGTAATGACACCTTGCCGCATTGAATTTTGATATCCCTGTTCAATATTGCGTAGGAATGGTATAAGGTTTTCCTTTTAAATTACAGTACCTACGTTGTAGGAATGCCATGCGTCTAGTACATATAAGATATTTCCCATATTCTCTATATGGTGTCATGTGATACTCCTGCCTAACAAGTTAATGCCTAATAACGTAATAGTTTAATGGTGTGGTAAAGTAGAAATAATTTAAGGCATAATTAGTATAGCTCATGCATGTGAGGCCTTTAAAAAATAATAATATACAGTTCTCAGTCTATTTTTAGTTTTCAGGATGTAATAAGGCGCAAATATAGCATACGATGTTCTAATTTATTCCTCTGGAGTTTAGCATATCTTTTATAAATACTAGGTAGCAATATATACGAACTTTAGTCTCCATTTTATACTAGAACAAGAATCTTGCTCATTATGAAATAAAATGTACGTGTCCGACACAAAAAAAAAATATTGAAAATATTTTCATTTTTATCCAAATGAGTCACCCTACATAAGCGAGGGAAATTAAAAGTGAAACAGAATATCTGTATGTAAATAATACATTAATTATTTTTCAGAACCATTTTCTCAAAAATATAATAAAATCATTAAAGTAATTGTCTTAATAATGAACGATCTTATTACATTATTGGTATAACGTGCTTTTAAAGTAACAGTCATATTTGATGATGTTTCATCTTGTCTGAAAAAAGAGCTCCGAGATGCATTGGCGGTGGCCTGTCTGGTGCTCAAAATGGCGGTAAACAGCGGTAACAGCTTACTCTTCATCAGATCCTGTGTGACCTAGAGCTAGTTGATCCTGAACTCTGGGACCAGAATACCTCCCCTCTTCAAAGCCTATCGTAAGAGACGACTAAATGGGGGCTTCCGGGGTTGTGGGCGGCAAGAATGGGAGCTCGAACCGTCCAAAGAGTGAAAAGGACGGCAGGATGTATGATCACATACTGTAAACACCAGACGAATCGCTCACCTGACTGGAACCCGATAGACTAACGAGCTCAACGGCATCCTCCGCACAGCACCAACATCGCTCCCACGGCGACGTACCCGTATAATTACCTCGTCTCTCATTGGTGTCTCAGAAGACTAACAGTAAAGTTCCAGTATTTACAGCAATTTCTTGAAAAATATTGTTATTCTACTGTGTTTACGAGGATGCACACTCAAAACTCCAAATTCTTGCAAATAACTGTGTCCAACGAAAAACTGAGGACTGATGACAAAATTTACTACTAAATCAGATAACACATATTTGTTATTCAAAAGAAGATTCCTTAACTCAGTATCCAGACCTGATTCAGTACGAGAACTGATACATAATTTAAGAGAGATGACTTATCGAGAAATTTTGACGAATGCTATCTACGAAATGGACTCCGGAGACATCCGCAACGTGTCGGGTAAAACGATATGTAATATACAGGAATTTTTCATGAACTAGAAATAACGAAACTCTCTATCTTCGCAGGGTTTATTCTGTACACCTCAAAATTTCCGCGAAGTTTTTTTAATTTGAGAGTAGAAAACGAGCATGCAGACCACCTGATAAGTGACAACTGCCGCATTGGATATCTGTAATCAACCCCAGATAACCCTCAGATCAGAGACCTACCTAAGGGTGACAGATGCATTGCTACTCCTAAAGACTAAAGTGGAAACCCCTTGGATAATTATGTCTCCCTTACCTCACTCTTACACCAGACACAGCAGCTCTTAACCCTTCTGTTATTAGGTAGCAATAGGTGGGGCGGTAGTGCCTCCGGAGTCGAATCGAAAGTTAAGATATAAGTAAATATCCGATATTACATCTAGCAAACTATTTTTGGAACAGTTTGATTGGCAAATGACTGATATTCTTCGAAAATCCAGCCCAAAACCATTGTCTGAAACAGAACAAAACTATTCGAATACAAAAGGGACTAACTGGTTTGATAATGATTATATAGATAGTGTGGCAAATTCCTTGATCATCTTCAAGTTTCTATTTGATCACTAAAGTACCAGTTAGACTTAACATCAGGGCTTAAAAGACTCATAAGTACCCTATCTTAACCAGTACACAATCATGACGCTTTAATCCCGTCAAATCCCTTGCAAGGTAACGGGAGACCGTGTCTTATCTTAATAATCCCTAATCTGCCCTAAGGGATACCCCGGAATTCATTTTAGTTCCGGACAATGGCGCACTCGACCCCGGGATATTAAAGAGAATATAACCAGGAATTGGGTAGATTGAACCAAGTTTAAGGTATAATCAGGAAAAAAGGAAAATGGACCATAAAGTTTCAAGCTCTAATATTATTAAAGATAACATTGTGACTGGTTTGGGACAAGCAGTTTATTTTTGTACTGTTTTCCAAAATATAATTTGGTGACAGAATCTTCTGTGGAGACCGGGGAGCTATCTCCGTCACACATTTGTAACGTGCTACAGTTTATATATTTTGTTGAAAGAAAGAGCCGTCTGACTTACGATACGAAGCAGGCAATTTACTGGTCAACAGACGCATCTGTAATTAACTTCCGATAGCAGCCATTAAAGCTCGTCGGAGGCCTTGAGAGTGATTTGAAAACATCCGTCACGGGTTGGACTCGTACCCCCTTCATCAACATGCTTTGGTTTACGCTCGAAGCCTCCTTCAGTTGTAGAAAGAGACCAGTCCCAACAGTTTCTTAAAAAAGGGTTGCGGCAGTACCTTTATATCTTCTTACTTCTTAGTAATAATATAAAGCTGAAACTTGGTGAACATTGGTACAGAGATAGAATACAGTCTGGAATAACATACAGGCTACTTTTTATACCACAAAACACAGTGTTCCCGTGCTATAGATTTTTGTCTGTTATAGTGTCGATTCCTTGACATGATTTTTGTATAGAGATAGTTGAAGAGTTAGGTAACGACACTGGCTACTTTTATCCCGGAAAAGTGTACAGTTCAAAAAAAATCGATGAAATTGTTTAATATATAAAGTTTCATTCATATGTTACTTTTATTTTTAATAGCGAATCAAACCGCGGGCAGCTCTAATTCTTTATATTACTATCCATTCCACATAAGCATACGAAGTTATCGAAGACAGCGCTGTTATCGACAGGGAATATTTAAATACGTTAATCGACCGACTCCCACACAACAATAGTTCGTACGAGCGGCGAGATAGTTCAATATTAATGCTGTTGTAAATACCTATACGAGTAGCGCCATCTATTATGAACTAAGTTATTCATGATACATATCTATGAGCGTTCTGTAGCGGTTTATTGTAGTCTAAGATCCGATTGCATAATTTTTACCTTTTTTATATTATTGAAGTAGTAACCCAGAATGCAGCCCACTTCATGGTAAGTCACAGCCCATGGACATAATCAACCCCAGATAAGATCACGGATACCTGAGGTAGGCCACAGATGCGTTGCTACCCTTGAGGACTAAGTTAAAAATCCTCGAATAAGTATGTCGCTCTTACCAAACCATATAAACCAGAACACAGCAGCGCTTAACACTGCTGTCATAATACCATTTTACATACGATGTCCCTTAGATTGGAAGATTATTCTATATGGTAGATTACAAATGTACATGTGAACCAGTGACCACTTACATCAAATAGTGTGCGACCGAATATTCTCTCTTTATAGAAAAAATGTGCGTTTATCAATATGTAATTTAAAGGACAATTATTGGGTAATTAGAACAGAGTAATCTTATTCCCATTCAAGTCGATTGAACTGAATAACCTCTCGTAAAGGCGGAGGTATCAATCGAGATTAATAAAGGTAAAATGAACCAGCCACAGATAATTTCGTATGAGAATCTCGTCTGAAGCGCCATATGCCATCGTTCGTTACAAACACGTTTCACGTTCAGCATATGAGCCTACGCTTTGTTGTTATTAGAGAACCGGTCAAGTGCGAGTTGGTTAGGAAGTAATAGTGTTTATTTAATTTAAAAGTTCTAAAACCCTTCGTGATTCGACTCCGGCGGCACCATCGCCACACCACATCTATCTCTGTATAATAATAGCAGTGTCAAGTGCTGCTCTGTTCTGGTTTGAAGATTGTGGTAAGGGAGAAATATTCGAGGCGAGGCCTTAGGGTCCTCAAGGGTAGTAACGCTTCCCAAACTGAATGAGGTTATATTACGGAGTTCCTATAGTCACCTTCCCGCTTCATTATCAGACCCCGGTTACCATCTAGCACCAAAGTTCTTGTCAAAACAGATCAAACGAGTCCAAATAAAATGAGATCATTTAATTATCGAGTTTCTACGGTCACCTTCCGAATCGATTATCATATCAGCTCGATGTCTTAATAATTTTGAATTGTCATCCAATTTACACATGAAAAATTTCAGCTCGATCGGTAAACGGGAAGTGGATCAAATTTAACTTGCTAGATTTGATTAAAAACATCGTGCGCTGTGAATTATTCACTAAAATAAATGCTACCAACGGTGCCGAACAAAATAATAAACGTTCAACTTTACAATTCTTAAACAAAAAATGAAAGTACAATTACAATTTTGGGACAAACAAAAATTGATTTACCCGCTAAGACAAAATCAAAACCGAAACTCCCGCCACACGTGCGCCGTGAATAAATTACGCAAAATAATGCCACCAAACACCGCTGGGGAGGAAATTTATTCGCTCACAAGGAAATAAACCGTACCCTTGATTTGCAGTATTGAGATCCAGGAATAAAATCAGGAGTACAATCACGTTTTTTTCGTCGACGTTAATAAAAGTCGAGGGTGTTGCGATCTAACTAAATTGAAGTGGGATATGCAGTCCTGATGGTATGGTCATCTTGGACATCTGTAAAAAATCTAATATATTTGGAGTTCAGCCTGTAGTTGACAATTGGTATATTGGTACACTTATGGACAATGGAACGCTTCTTGTCAATGTCGTATCACAGTCATTAAACTAAACTAGATGCTATTGTAAGGTATATTGTAAGTAGGAGGGAGTTAGAAATAAAAAAAAATGTATCCATAATCCACAACCAACAATAATTTATGTCTAATAATAAAATATATCAGAAGAGGGACTGAGGATCTTGTGTGAACACCCCGTACAAATTTGTCTGTTTTACCAATTCTTTAAACAAAAAAAACAGCAACTGATTCACTGATATTTGGTAGAAAGGTGCTACGAAATCGAACGACAAACAGTCATGCCTTTAAAAACAGTATAGTTCGGTATGTGTGTAAAGTTCATTCTAACGCGTAAAGAAAGATAGAAATAAGAGACTCTAAGAAAAAAATCCAGTTTAATATCTGTACAGCCCTTTAACGCGTAGATAGTTATAGGTAGTATAAATAAATTCCTAGTTTATTAGTACAATTATTGCAGCCATCTCTGATTTCTGAACAAAGCTCGCTTTGAAATTTAAATTTATAAATTCGTTTTCGTGTCTTACTTCGTAGATGTTTCTTATAATTGAGTATTTTATTTTACAATTTCTTGTTGAGATTATCTTGTCTGCCCTTCATACCGATTTGTTCTATCCAATCTCGTTCAAGTATTAATTAACAAGGGATAAGCTAAAATACTTCATTTTCAACTATCAACGATTTTTATTGCTAATGCGTTAAATTTAGTATACAAAGTGAAAGCATTTGATTCCGAAACATTCCTACAAAACTGCATCAACGTTTGATTCTGGGAATTAAAAGCTAACATCGGAGCACAAATAGAAAATCGCGCTAAAAATCAATTCCGTTTAGCAGGAAATTACCGTAGCCGGCGCTTGAACGGATTCACTCTTCGGAGAAAATTATGTTATTCAACTTGGCCTACAAACTCTTTAGTTGCCTTAAATGGACCACTTTTATTCTTTTTACTTAGCGACGAAGTCCTAGTGGTTTGCGATTTTTCACATTGAAACTTCGGGATGGATTCTAGACACGTTGCTTGATTTTACGTAGTGTAATATGTGGTTTTCATTGTAATCAACGGTGAAGGAAAATATAGTACGAAACCCGGATAGTTCTAAGTTGTGTGAAGTCTACTAATTCGCATTTATTTTACGACTAGACGTGCCCCCGGTTGCACTCCCAATAATAAAAAATGTAACATGATATACCTATATAATTGAAAGTTTATACATTCCAAAATTTCAACGAAATAATATACTTGAAACTTTATACAATCAACAATTTGAAAGCATTTTTAAAGAGGACTTAAGTGTACCTCACGGGAACCGTATACTTTTCCGGGATAAAAAGTAACCTATACGTTTTTCCCGTCCGTAATCTATCTCTGTAACAAAATACATCCACATGCGTTTAACCGTTCTGAAGTTATGTATCAACGTATTCATATATCCTCACAAACTTTCAGCTTTATAATGTTAAGAAGATGAAACTCAATTGTAATCAAATGATCTTAAAGGAATCCCCAAAATATTCAAACTGATAATGATGAGCAGGAAATTAACAGATTTCGCCAAAGCGTATAAGAGATTTCCTTAACTTTATATCAAATTTGCTTTGTACATCTCCTTTCAATATTTTCGTAGTAAATTGAAAGAAAGAAAGAAGAAAGAAAATACTTTATTCTAGTCTATTACACATACAATAAGAGAAAAAAATTCAAAAGAAAAAAAAACAAATAAATAAAACAATACAATAGAAATAAAAATACATACAAATGAAAACTTATATCAAAGT
>DWNY01002186.1:0-11397 GCA_018250635.1 Telegonus apastus | reverse complement strand
CATCGTGAGGAAACCTGCACACCTGAGAGTTCTTAAAAAAAAAGTTCTTGAAGGTGTGTGAAGTCTACCAATTCGCATTTGGCCAGCGCGGTGGACTATGGCCTTAAACTCTGAGAGGAGACCCTTGCCCAGCAGTGGGACAGTAATCACGACGAGTTTTATTAACTTTAAGTTGTAAATTTTCGCTTGAATCTTAAACATAACAAATCTATACAGATTGACGATCGCGTGCTTGTACCGCGGAAAACTACTCCATTGTCTCATTACCTTATTAATTAATAAATAATTATTGTATGGAGTTTGTTATTGAAGGTTGCTGTAGTTTCCTGGATCAGTTTCCCTGTAGTTGTGAAATTTATTGATGTTTTCTGAACGTTCGTTTGTACGCGCTCTTTGGTTTAACTATGGCATACAGGTAAAGAAGATACTTGGTTGGACGCTGCACCGTTGCACCTATTTCTTTTTTATAATAATCACAGCAAACGAGAATGCAATCCACTGATGGTAAGTGGTCACTGCCACCTACGGACATCTGCAATCAACCCCAGATGAAAGTCTCACCTGAGATTGGTCATAAATGCGAATCCACCTGAGGACTAAGCTAGACCTCTGATTTGGTGTTTGGTGTAGCCCACTTGATGGTAAGTGGCCGCCTATGACCATCTGTAAACTACTCCAGATAAGATCTAAATCCCAGCTAAGGTTGACCTTTGAGGTCTAAGTCAGAAGGCCTCCGATTACGACATCCTTCAGACCAGAACACAGCAGCGCTTAAAATTGTTGTTAGTAGGCAGAAATAGTTGTAGCGGTTTCCGGCCAGAGTCAAGCCTCAAAGAGTTTCAAACATTTACATAAGATTAACTACAGCAGTGTTATTAAAAATAAAATTATTAGAGTAACATTCTTACACGTCTGCTATAGTTTGAAATGCATTTTTTTATAAATACACAGTATTCCGAATGTAAGACGTTGCAATTTTAAATATCATAGAGCATTTACACACCAGACGTTACAGATACAAAAAGAAAAATATTTATAAATTGTATATTTCGATTTTAATTTTTATAGATACATTACTCGATAACTACCACCTTTTTTGTACATGGCATAAAAATATCTTCATAAGTTTTTTTAGTCTGCAGAATAACGCAATAGATAGACTTTATTCTTACTATATTTTTATTAGACTTAATGATTCCACTAGAGAATTAACTTTAAAAAATCGACTTCCTTAAAATGAATTGAGTTTGATGTCCTTACTAATTTTATACCTATATTGTTATGATAAAAAAATGAGAGACTTGACTCATTTTTTTCAAAATATACAAGTAGCAGATGAGTATATAGTCCTCCTGATGACATGTGTCAACTGTCGCCTTCTGTAATCAACCCCAAGTAAGATTCCTATTTGAGTTTGGTCACAGATGCATAGCTCTCCCGTAGGACTCATTACGAACGTCTCGCATAAGTATGTTCTTACTTGTATAGTGATGATATCACCAGATTCAACTGACTTATAGATTTCAATGTGCGGCAGTTCCCACTTAAAACAGCTAGATTCCTTTGTCACTTCCTGATTTTTTTATTATTTTTTTCGCCAACCCATTTTTGTCCTACAGCTGGACACGGGTCTCCTCTCGAAGTGAAAGGGTTTTTAGTCCATAGCCCACCGCACTGGCCAAGTGCGAATTGGTAGATTTCACACACCTGTGAGAACTTTTTTTTTAAAGAACTCTCAGGTGTGCAGGTTATCTCAAGGTATTTTCCTTCACCATTAAAGCAAGTGATAATTAAATTCTAATACGCACATAACTTCCAAAAGTCAGAGCTCCATGCCTGAGATTTGAACCTCGCACCCCCTGATTGAAAGGCCGAGTTTCAACCATTAGGCTATAATTGCGATACGGTCTATTTAGTGATGGTGGTGTATAATCCGCACACTTGTCATATATATTTATAAACGTTTTTCTAGATATACATAATCTACTCGAATATTTATACTGATAATAAATTCAGCCCGAAAGCTCTGCAGTGGAATTACTCTGTAGAAGTTATTATTTTTCCGCACAAGCATTTTTCCAAAATGCTGAACGGATTGTTTGACACCTGTGTATATCAATTTACCTACAAATACAACTAAATTAAATTACATTTGTAAAAATCTTTGTATAACTTGTATATTTGTTCATTGCTTTTTGGGAACAGTGTGTCACACTTGTAACGGCAGTTACTAAAGAATTATTATAAAAGCAGAATATCCAACTGCTTAAAATGAATTGACGTTGATACCCATACTCATTTGATACCCATATTGTTGTGATACAAAAATATTTTATTACATCCCCCCCTTTTTCCTTTCCGTTCGGCTATACAATTTTTAAATATGGAGCATATTTAAATATTGTATAGCCTATGTTACTATGACAACTGAACCGATTCTAAAGACACCTTATATGTGAAAATCCGTCAAGCTGTTTGGGCAGTGAGACGTACCAAAGACATGGACATATGTACATACGCTCGAAAAATATTACCCTCCTTCTGACGTAGTTGGGAAAAAAGGCTGAAATCCTGTGAATGTTCTAAAACAGATTAACTGTAGTGCGCGAAATATCTAGCCAAAGCAATTTAGCATGAATGGTCGGCTAATAGCCGGTTCCCCTCGTCTAATAGATGTGCTTTACTTATCAGAGTTATTGGGAACACGCCCTAGGTTTCGTATTGAGGGATGTCTGTTTTTATACATTTATGTAATGTGTAATTTGGTTCAATAATAACTTTAAAACAAAATGGTAGTTTATATTTGGATCTAATTCTGGATTAAAGCAATATTTTCGTAAGTACTTGCCAAGTAAAGTTTCTCTTGTTCTATTGATCTTTGATGATTTTTTAAAAATAAAATTATAACTGTCATATTTTTTGCTTAGCCTAGGTAGACTAGAAGAGAATGCTCCAAGCATTCAATCCGCATTTTGTACTATTCTTAAGCTATATAGCATTATTATTCTCTATATTTTTTGAATGGATACGGAACGGAATCCCAAAGCGTACGACTCGCACTTGGCTATTTTTTATCTCCCTAATAGTAATATTACCTATCGTTACCTATGATTATATACTCTATAGATTCAACATCTCATTGTCAGTAACAAGTGAAAAACGTCCAGAAAATATAAGCATGTGTGCGTGACTTACGCACTGTAGCTTAACGACGGCGTGGTATGATTGTCAAATGCTCCATCACGCCATTAGTGATTTAGAGGCTAACAGTTAGTTACTATATTTTGGACGCTTTTTTAAGTAACGCTAGATCTAGAGAGTATAATCAAAGCTTGTTACATTTCAAGATCGAAATTGTTTTTGTAATGGTTGTAATCCAAAATGACGTAGTTCTACTGCTTTATCGCACGAGCGCGTTTTATATATTTTGTACACATATGCAAAAGTGGAACAATGTAAATGGGTAGGTAACATTTTATAAGCCAATGCCGCCATTTTAGATTTCATATTCTCTAAAAGCAGACACTAGCACTAAACTAAAGTTCAGCCAATTTGAACAGCACAAGTCGTAAATTTGTAAATGAAATTAAAATAGCTATTCGAAAAGATAATCATAAATATGATTTCATATCAAGAACTCCACGTGGATATAAATAGTCGCGATAGGAACTTTAAGCAGGTATTTATCAAACGTTACCAGTTTCCACATCCAATACATCTTACATAGACGCATTGAGCTGCAGGCTCGCAAGAGTATAATCACACCGATGACAGTATAACGGAGTTATGGCGAGGGCGGTTTCAATTCGCTCAGAGGAACGCTGTGGTTAGGCACTAAATTACAGCGTCGCCTCTGATCCGTTGTTTATTCTGTGGACTTCCGTTACGAGTGGGAAATTATAGTTGCTATGATAGGTCTAAATTATTGAAGTTATAGATCGCAGTGCCGATTGTTGAAGGGTTCCGTTGTCTTGTATGAAAACCTTCTGTTAGGTCCGTCTGTCTGTAACCCAGACATATAGGCATACAATTGTATCTCTCATTGAATCTTACTACGATTATCAAGGCGAAAGTTGGAATGGATGTTTGTTACTCAATCATGCGAGAACGGCTGAACGGATTAGGAGGAAATTATTCACCGAGATAGATTTTACTTGGCACAAACGAAAGATAAGGAAATACGTGAAATGAACCACAACACATGTGTTGTGAAAGCCTCGGATAGATATGTCTCTTAACACACCCTTCAGACCAGAACACAGCAGCGGTTAACATATAACTGTAGCGTTGGTGTATACAGAATTGAACCAAAGGAGTTGAATAAAAAATAACATGTTCTGATAGTTAAAATAATGTGGGAAATTCAACCATAACATGATTTTTTTTTTTAATGAGCCCATTATATTAAATATAATAACTGACCGTACACCTAGATTACCTCAAGAATAGATAATCTGCATTTAAAAACCGTTGCAATTACATCAGAAATGACACAGCAAATTTTGCCCTAACATTATCTCGCCTCAGAACTGTTATTACTGCTAATCTAGCCAAAGCCGGCAATTTAGTAATTAAGATTTCGAATAAATCTATATTTTGCATGCCTACTTTATGCTCTGGTGTTACCTGCAATCTATAGTTATTTTTTCTGTGTTATGTAAGTTAAAACTTTATGGCCATTATGGAATACTTTTTATATCTATTTTATATTTTTAATTGTCATTTTAACGAAAACAAGATTTATATATCAATTAATTAAAGTATGGTAGTCATTTAAAAAACAATCCTTTGTCATAATTCTGTTAAAAGTCCGATGCGGATATTTTAAACACGGGTTTACAATAATTTCTTTAAAAGTAAGTTCTATAAGTACAAAAAAATATCAATTAAATTATTTTATAACTTAGTTCGATTCACTTTCAAAAAATATACTAATTTTTATTTAGCATGACCAATTATTATTATTATGATTATAATAATGGAAATTGATTTATACATTTAATAAAACATAAAAACTAAAATTTAAATGAATAAAACTCAGATATCTGCGGTGAACATTTAAAAATTTCCATGTCAAGTATAACGCCGTCAAGCTTACCGCTTTATAAGGAGTTTGTAAAATGTTTAGTAATACTAAATATTTGAATAAATTTATATTTGGTAAGGCTTATCTAGCACTGGTATTGCCCGTTGACACTTGTCACCAGATAATTTCAGTTTGCTCTGTGTTTAAGGCACTTCCAGATTATGGTAATGATTTTATTGTTTGTACCAAAAGGTTGTTATAATTCTTTGCTCTGTAAATAAATTATGTACATTTAAAATTTAATAGGGATATTTTATTTAGAATTTACTATAACTTTAGTAAGAAGTATTGAATATGATTGACTAAGTGGTGTTTTTTTACTTATTTTAAATTTTAAAAATTATTTATTAAAATAGAACTTTGTACTACCTACATATTATGTTGAATTACGTAATAATAATGTATACAGTAAAATGTTCGTCTGCGATACATTCTAGGTAAGTCTTCATCTTTCTTAATATAGGATAAATTTGGAATAGGTATTAATGTATCAATAATCTAGGCACAATATTTAAATAAAAAATTAAAAAAAAACAAAATATGATTCCAATAAATCAAAGCCATGTGAACGCGTCCTAACGCCGAGTTGAGTACCAGATAAATTGAACCACGATTCGGTATGTAAACAAATTCTAGATTATCTGGATCTAGACAAAAGTAATTGTGGCCTAAAACACGATTTACTAGATCTTTCATTTGTATCTTTCGTTCCCAAGTTACTTCGAGTGCTATTGTGAGATTTATTTTATTACCTTGTTTAGTGCATTTTTAGACATAAATAGTTATCTTGTGCCATTTAACTACGAACCGAATCTGATATTTCACCAACTTTATCATTCGTTGGCTTTGAATCACAGATTGTATTGCTATTCATTTATTTTTGATATAAGGTCAAATTGGCTACACTTTTAATATTGTAGAAATAGTAAACGGACATGAATCAATGTATGGGCATCTGTAGCAAACCCATTTCTATAATAAAAAAAACTAGTAAAAATAAACATGTAAAGGATCACGCACACTAAAACATTTTTTGTCTTAGTGCTTGAATTTAAAAATGTAAGCAAACTCTTTAAAATCCGACAAAAACCTCAATTTTTCATCCTCACAAAACAAACGGTCTCATTCTTATCCTTAATAAATCGCAAAGATAACACCTTAACAATTATTCATTTGCCTCCGAGTGATTTATAGACGTATTAAACCATCTTAAGGAGCGTCCACGCGGAATCAATTTTCAATGGTGGCGGTGAAAAAAGTCGTGACATGGTGCAATTTTTCTTACCCTAAGAGGTGGTTACTTAGAAAACGGTTTTGATAAATATGACTAAGTGCGTTCAGATACAGTTGTGAGCGCGTAGTTTGTCATGACAGTAATGGTAGACTTACCAACGGCTTGCGATTCTGACTAGACGCATAGTTGCGATCGAGTTTTTTTTATATAAGTTATTTTAATATAAAATCGATGTATTAAATACTTCCAGTCTTAGTGGTCGGTAGTCACTGTCTATAGATATCGGAAAACGACCGACTGATATATTGCTACCCCTGAAATTTAAACCAAAACATCGCGTAACTCCAAAAATTTATTGACGCCGCCGGAGTTGAAGCATGAAACAAATATAATGATCGTGCCTAAACTACAAAAGGAAATATGGAGAGTTACTAGCAATGATCTATATTTGCGCTTCTAAACTTAGTTATAATATATGTTAAGCCGTCGTTCCCCGGTATTATCGTTGGATGTCAAAAAAATTATTTTCAAAAAAGGAATGATAACTTTGTAACTCAGGCTCTCATTTACAGGTCCTAGGTTTGAAACAGGCATATAGCCTAAGCATCTTTCACTCTGTAGTTGTTAATATTTAATTAAAAGCTAGGTAAGATTCTTGGATGCATCGGATCCATCAGTCATATAAATAGTACCCAAACATCTTAAGCCGCATTTAACGCATGCAGCTTATAACGCACTCAGTAGCCGCATCACTCAGTCTACTAAGTCTATAAACGGTCGCCGGACACAGCAATCAGTTATGCCAGTGTTTTTAATCGCTGCGATATTGAGCTTATCGGCACAGCTATGCACTTAGTGTGGAACCGCCTTTACTGTTTCTTTTTTCAAACATTTACACCTAGGTAATGATTAAAATAATATTAGGCTTGCCACATGGGTAGGTAGGTATATCGTAATTAACCGTATGGTTGGGAGGACAGTTGCAAATTTTGGTCGTTAGCGGCGCCACCGTTGTACTATTTATATTATTTTTGTATCATCTGTGTTACACGTGCCTTTTTTTTTAAAAAGTCAAGTTAACATATGTTAGAAAGCTTCCTTGGCGCTAATAGTTAACATGTTATTTATAATATGTAGTAAGTTTTAAATATACCTAAGGTATACAGTTATTTGTGTGTTAATTAAACTGTTTAAGAAATAATAAACAACAAAAGTAATTCGCGGCCAGCGTTACTTACATTTTACGCGAGTTTTTCACACAGATCCTTACATTCTCAGATTGAGTAATTATACGTAATCGCTCGGGCACTTTCGGCCCAGCTCGGCAATTTTCGGACGCCATTTTTTGCAGTTCATTCCCGAGAGTAATTTTTAATTAATTCTTACCACTTTCTTGTGAAAACTATGCGTCATGACTTTGTATGCGATTTTGGTTTGTATTTTCGTGACTCTTATGTTCACTTTTTAAAATTCATACATAATATGCACTTAATGGAAATAAAAATAATTGTTTTCATATGTTCAGTAGTATACCATCTTAATTTAATAAAATATTATAGGTACGCAGAAGTAGATGCGTACTAATACGACATTAAACTTTAATGAACAAATAAAAAATAAACCAAAAACATTTACGCTACCTGATAAAAATAGCGCGAAAGATAAGAACGCGGTAAAATAGAACTAAAAAACCGGACACAAAACACACCTGAAAAACCAATATTTTTTATCCTCATTTTCTTGCCCGCCATAGTCTGTATAAAGTACTCGTAAAACCGCCTAATTGAATACCAAAAACGAAAAAAGCATGGCATCACCCGCGCAGGTATTCGATTTTCAAAAACATAAATAAGTCAACAGGGCGACCGATCGAGTCAGTGCATTGTTTCAAATTTTAATTTTCGAAGCGTTGATTGATCGGTGCTCATAACCAAGATAACGCGACACGGTCAGCCGACACCTTGGCGGGCTTTCTGACTTTTTATTTTTCGTTATTTTTTAAATTCTTGTTTACACTGCGACGTCCCCCACGCGGCCTTTATCAAGATTTTCGAGCGTTTATCCGAGATGCCGTAAGAATAATGAAGTGTTTGCTCTTTTTTGAAATGCGATTGAGTTGGTCGCGCCGTTGTTGATTTTAAAAGGTGTAAATGAGTTAGTTTAGTGACATTTAATGTATTAATATGCGTTTTGAACATTAATGTAATATGGTAATGAGGTAAAGTTTTCAAAATATGTATTAAAACATTTCGTTACTTAAAACCAGATTTTATTATTTTTAAAGAAGTTTAAAAAACAGTAATACCTAATTTTGAAATACACCATAATACTAATACTATATTATCACAAAACGTATGTAAATGTTAAACAGTCTGGTAAATATTTGGCCAAAAGGAATGAATCCTACGCTCTACTTTAAAAACCTTCCAGCGATCCACTTAATCATTGTCAAATAGCATTTTCGAAATTCGACGAAATTTGTAATCAGACGACTCCTTTCTTATTTGTAGCCGTGCGTCACAGTCCCATAAAAATTTTATCAAGATTTGCAACTTTTTAGCCATATTCCATTTTGTTTTCGATACGATGTCGGCAAGACGTTTATACGAAGTAATTGCTTGTGGTATTCAAGATGGCGGTCAATTAATTTAGCGCCTTATGCCTTTGTTACAGGATTCTGGTTAGATTGATGTTGTTTTTGGAATATTTTTAGTACAATTTGAGAATGTTGAGATAAGGCGACGTATTCATTACATTTGTCACACTCTGCACGCAATGATACTTTACTAAATAATTTCTAACAGGTGCTTAAATTTTAATGCATCTAAATTTTTTATAATGAAATAAATGACCATAAAACAGGCGCGGGTTTTAAGTGTAAAGGAATGACGAAAAATGTGATTTTTAATTAATGTTTTTTCGTCTTGTTTTATACAAGTTCAATTAGAGTACCTATAAAATACGTTGAAAGTAAGTAGACACAACGGTCTGATAAGCATTAAAATAAGATTATTAAGCTTAAAATAAGATTAGAATCCTACCTGACACTGACTACTTGTTCTACGTTTGCTACCCAAACAAGTTAAAACCGTACCCATGTCTTAGAAAATTTTAACACAACATCATTAAATATTATTCTGTTAAATGGCAAAAGATGGGTGTGGCGGTAATACTATCAAAATTTAACGAGGAAAGGTGCGCTATTTCGCTTTAAAAGTATCTTTTAATGGGACATACTTAAAATATAAATTAACCAAAAGCAATAAGACCCTAAATCGCGTGCACAAATACGACAATCCATACGTCTTGCTCATACACGAGGAACGGGTTTGTATCGCAAATTGGAATTTATTGCCCGTACACGCTCAACGTTAATTAATTTCATAGTTAATATATAAAATATACCGGTGATAGGGGATCAATTTGTATCTATTTTTAGCATAATGAACATTGACCTAAGATGTTATAGTTATTGATTGGAATCCGCCTCTTATACCCTATCTTTCATAAGGTGGTAGAACTCTTCAATTCGAACATGGCAGGCAAAATAATATATTTCTATATAATATTTTGACAGGTAAAGCCTGTGACTGCGCGGTTAAATTACGGTAAATATGTTACGATACCACGATACACGACATTACGATAGGTATTTTCTGCCTAATAACAGCTGTGTTAAGCTCTGGTGTGTTCTGGTTTGAAGGTTGTGGTAAAGAAGACATACTTATCCGAGGCGTTCCAATTTAGTCCGCAGGGTTAGCAACGCATCTGTGGCCAACCTTAGGTAGGACTCTGATCTGGGGTTGGTTACAGATGTCCATGGGCTGCAATGTCACTGACCATCGAATGGACTGCATGCTCGTTTGCTACTTCCAAACTATAAAAAAATACGTGCATAAATTTTATACGGAAAAAATATTATTTTGTCTGTGCGATGTCTATAGATTTAAAAGAGCTTAATACTCTCAGTTTATAAGTTAGACAAGACATATTCATTTCCATATACCACAAAAACGCAATATAAAATAAAACAAGCAACCATTAAACCTCACAATTGCGTCTAAACATTCACTCGGACGTCCCGGAAAACCTAACTGAAAATTCTCCTTTTAGAAAAACCCTGCAAAAGTCGCAAGAACTCTTTAAGAGTTGCAAAAACCCGCAAAAGTACGTTTAAACTGCAATAACTCACGTTTGCATGCGAGAATAGTGCAAAAAGGTCTCTTCGCAAATCTATATTTACGTTGTAAATGTAAGTTTTTACGAGCGCAGTAGCTCTAGAGGGCGAGGTTGGGTCTAGAGTGAAGCGTGAGCGTCGAGCGGAGCGATTTTTCAATTTCATCAGTAGTTCCCAACCCTACGGCCCACCCGCGTAATTTGTGTGCAATTTACAAAAAGATCTTTGATTATTTTTAAAGGTTTTTAGTATAATTTAGTTTAATTTAGAAGTTAAATAAAGTAACCCTTAGAATACTATGCATTTTTTCTATGAAACCAATAAACGAGGATAAAACATTTTTAAAAGGTTTTTATTTATGACAGCCACTTTTTAAAAAAGAAAAAAAAAAAGATTATATACTGTAGAAACTAAAAAGTAAATACAAACACAATCTCAAGTTAAAGATAATATTACAAAATTTGTAATTTAAATACGCGACTTGATTGTGAGACTTAAAACGTTTAGATGTTAAAACGTCCTTAGAACGTTAAGACTTTAATCGCTTCCTCTTAAGACTTAATTGACGCACCCAAGTTAGCGACGCGAAGTGAGAGTTTGAAAGCTTTATTCAAACTTACTAGAAGTTAAAGCTTTTATGTGTATAAATGGCGCTGTCTCCGTGCGTGGAAACTTAACTTTTTACTAAAAAAATATGATTGTGGGTTAGCTCACAAAGGACGCTATAAAATGTAAAGGAGTCCATAAAAGTATTTAAATATTATTTATTTCTTACTCCAATTTTTATTTAGTCATATCGTAATGTATCTCATAAATGTTTTTTTTCTGTTTTTCATTATCTATATATTAATACGTGAAGCGAAAATTTGCGTAACTGTTTTTTTAATACTGCGTGCAGAG
>DWNY01002185.1:0-11399 GCA_018250635.1 Telegonus apastus | reverse complement strand
GGGGTACCATACAATGAAAATAGTTCCCTCTTTATTTTTATATGAATTTGACGTACTAAAAATAATAAAAAATTTCACATATTTATTCTCAGTCTAAAATTAACTAATCAATACTCCTAAACGTATTTGATTCCTAAACGCTGTACAATAATTGTTAACATATAAGCTTTAAATTAACTAAAATGATCCCAAGTGTCGTTTCTACGTATTATAAGATTCCTATGAATCACAGAAAAGACACCTGCCGAAATCCGACTCCCCTCTAAATTTATAACAAAACCAGGGGAGCTACAAAGTGATCAACAGCAACTTGACGAGTGGCGCTTGTCCCGAGTGGGGGCAACTCGTCCGAGATTAAATATAAACTTTGGTGTTTGCGCGCAACTGCAATATCTGAAGCAACTTTCTAGACTGCTCGTATTTTTTGTGATAACAGAATTATTGGTCTGGGAGTTTTGTTGAAATTCTGTCAGTTTTGTTTCAAATGACAACCCGAGTAGTTCCGTCCCTGGAGATCGATGTGCGATGTAAAAGTATCCTGATTCCTACACTATCCTGAGAATATCTTAAATCTCTATACTTCTGTAACATAAACAACACATTAAAATATAGTTAAATGTTGTAAATTAACGTTAAATATAGAAAAGGTATTTTTCAAACAAAATCTAAAGAGTCGCCTAGCGATCACCTGCGATTTAAAGATAATTGCGCTTGACCCGAGTATACTCAACATGTCCGAGATTTATCTCGTATGTAAGTATCAATATGAACATGTACGTACGTATTCTAGACGGGTTTTTTTACGCTAAAGCATACCTAGCTTAAACTGTTCTGTAAGCTTTGTTTGAAGCAATGATTCGATACAACTTAGTAGGTACTACACTTAATAAATCTAAAATATTCCGCAAATATTGATAAGTCAAACAAAATATTTATAACTACTACATAAATCTTATTCAAAATTAATTAATTCACTAGAAACATCTTGGCAACATTTTACTAATTTTGGAATAAATTAGCAGGTTCTTATTATCGAATTAAACTTTAAACTTCCAATTCATCATACCTCATTAAATGTGGCGTTCTCTTAAACAGAGTTTCGAAACATCTAATCAAGTTACAGAATGGCTTTAATTTTAAGTATAGGAATGTACTTTTATATATTGCATATATTGTCTATAGATTTAGATACTACTAATATCTGATATCTTGAAGTAATGTTATTGACTTCAATCTTTTTAATCTTAGTGAACAATCTATTCAAACTCTGTTCAAACTTTGCAATGTATAAAAAATCAAATTTGGTGGGTATTGATCAAATAAAACCTATAAGTTTAAATTTGCACCTAATTACCTTGAGTTTATATTCGTTGGTATTCATCACCTTAAAACTTTGAGTATTAAATGGTAAATCAAATAAAAATTGACTTATTATTAAAACTTTACATCGCTTATTTTAATTAGCGAACCACCGAAATAATGGCTAAAAGCAATCAATCTTAGGTTTTTATGTAGGCCAGTAATTAGCCCCAATCATGGTTTAACGCAAAATCAAAAGGATCATTTATTCATATAAAGGATTATTTTGCACGAGCTCAAAAGAAACAAAACCAGATACGATAAGGCGAACACTCTTATATCGCATGACTCGATGGTTCCTGACCCGAATCATGATACGCAAAATTAGCAGCATTAAAGAGATAAAATCTATGACTCATGGTATTAACCGAGAATTACTAACGTTTAGCGCAGCGATATAATTAGCACAGCGCTATTGATGTTTGCAATTAAAACGTAGACACACCCTCGATTCGAAGTGTTGAAAGAATGCAATAGAACAAGCTTGAAAGCCTTTTGATTTGTTTCAATAAAATGTTAATAACTTGTTCTACTTTTTTATGTTTTGGAAGTACCAAACGAGCATGCAGCCTACCTGATGTTATCAACCCCAAATAAGATTATTATCCTACCTGACGTCGGCCACAGATGCGTTGCTACACGTGAGGACAAAGTTGGAACGCCTCGAATAAGTATGTCTCCTTTACCACACCCTTCAAACTAGAACACAGCAGCCCTTAGCACTGCTATTATTACACAGAAATAGATGTGACGATGGTGCCGCCTACTTCTACTTTGAGAAGGAAGGCGATAAAGCGAGTAATCAATTATAATGTCATTCTACCCAAAGTCACTTGAGTTTTACAAAACAATTTAAATTTCATGTATATATTAAATAGTTTACAATTCACTGTAACTTTAATCGTAGACGGTGAAACGTCGCCTCAAATCTCGTCAGCGTTGTTGATATCATAAACCATCATCTCGAGATAAAAAACCTATCAAGATGCCTTCAGGCTCATTTATATGCAAATGTACAGTACAAAAAATGTTTCTGAATATAATATGATGGTATTCAAAACTAATTAAAATTGAAATGAATGTTTTGCTCTTGTACTGTTTTAATTTTGTTTGCATTTAAATTGATCAATCGACAAAAGCCACCTAATATCTGTTTTGTATTATATTGGAACGTGTATAACCTCGACGGATCTACATAGTTGCAACGTCTGCTGTAATCACGAGTTGCATGACCACTATTGGTAAAATTTCATGTATCTTTCCACGCTTCGGAAGGCCTGTTAGGTTATTTGTCGTGATTGTTACTATTGTGTAGAGAGCTACAGCCTTGTCGGAGGCCGTGTGATTAAATTTGGACTAAGTTGTCCACTAACACGTACCTTCCTCCACCAATCCGCATTGGAACAGGATTGTGGAGTAAGCTTCAGGCCTTCCCTAACTGTGATTTCACATCTAGTGATTAGTGCCCAGTTGTGGTACGTGAACTATACATTTAAATCCAGATGTACACTGTTCCTAAGGAAATACATATTTCAGTCGTGCTTAAAAATACCCTTCGCAGAAAAATCAATGTACGTTTTGAATTCATTCAATGCAAGTTTCAAGACTCATATTACAATATTAATCAGGACATTTCATATTGAAGTCAGCAGCATTACCAGAGGGAATGTCCCATTAATTTTCGAAATCCTTCTATTGTTCGTTTTCCATTAAGGCAGAAAGGCTGATTTAACCGTTCTTCGTAGTGACGTATTCTATTTTTACGATAACCTACAGTGAATCATTATGGCGGATTATTCGTCTAGGCTATTGTCATTTATATGAGATGATAGATAACCCTTAGTGGTTCGAAACCGACGGCACCAGCGCCACACTTTTCTGCCTAATAATAGCAGTGTTAAGCGCTGCTGTGCTCTGGTCTGAAGGGTTTGGTATAAGGGACGTGCTTCCCTGGTGTCTACTTTAGGTAGGGTTCTGATCATATCTGGGGTTGATTACAGATGTCAAAAAGTGAAAAGTGGAGGTCATCATTTCCAAAATGCAGTAAACGAACTAATGCAGTGTCATCACTTTTATTTCGCACAGTAAAATTTTTTCGTGATGATATTTTCTATATTCTTATTTGATATCGTTACTATAAACATTAGGTACATTAGGCAGACACTCCTAGAGGTTAACATTATTATGGCTTTCTATGAAATCTTCTATAAAATTTTGTACTGGTTCTCAATCGACTGCTAATCGTATTACATAAAAAGAAATTAAAAGAACTGTTAATGAATGATAATAAAATTATACCCGCATTATACCGATTAGGTACTTTAGGCACTTACTCCTGTATCGTGTTCAAAATTGCTCAAAAAGCCCGGCGACCGCGTTGACTAACGTCTGATATCGCGATTTGCATGAAATGAGTTCAGCACTCGCTCCTCGCCCTGAACTTGAGTAACGCGCGAATTTGCCACCATTTCCCTGCAAATTGTTTTATTGCCGCTATAGTCCAGCCCTGGCTGAGATTATTTATATTTGCATAAAAATCAGATTATAAATATCTTGCGAAAATGTAAAAAAGCCTAGGGAATATTGTGACCTACTTTTGGAATTAGAAATCCTTTAGAATGTACGTAGTGCTACTGTGGTTAGTGAGAAATTATTATGAACGCAATATTCGTTTTTTCTTAATTTTAATGTAAGTATTTTTATGGTTTATTTGAATAAGCAACAAGCGCGTTTAAGTGTTAAATTAAAACAAGAATTAGTAACTAAAGTTTAGGTGCGAATTCTCAGCATTGCATGACACTCGAGATTCGAATCAAACTGAAGTTTAAAAGCTTCGTGTCTTCAGTTGGACTGCGGGCGTCGATTTCGAATCTTTTCCACCTGAACGCAGCCTCGGCTGGTCCAACGAAGTCGAGCGCAAAACTCGCGATAAATTCATCGGCACGCCGAGAAAGCTAAGCAAAAACATTATTCCGTACACGGCAGCCGGCCGCCGTTAATCTCGGAATAATGGCGCCGAAGATTTATCGAGAGCCAAGGATAAAAAGAGGCCGAAACATTCATGATTGACGGCGAAATGTAGCTGTAATTAAAAGTTGGCTCGCTACACGCCGGTGCCTTACCTCCGAATGCATAAACTTATACTAATTAGAGAGGAATTCTTTCCAAAGATTCGGAACTTGTCGCTCGCGGCGAACTTCGACGGGACTGTCGCAGGTTTAATTGGGAATCTTGGAGAATACGCTTTGTCGAGAAATTCGTTTCTGCGTCGAACAGAGGGTGATTGTAGGAATAACTTTCGCGGCACGCGCTCGCAACAGATCTAATATATCTACATGCGTAACTGTAATTAAAATTTACAAAGGAGCTTACGTGGATGTAATACGCAAACGGGTTACGGATTACCAGACCGTCTGTACGCCTGTATCAATTAAATCTGCGGCCGAATCACATCGGTTGCTATAGAATACAGAATCAATATTAGTCCTGGCAGTTTAACGCTTCATTTGCCATATGCAGGATTTAGCTCTTAGCTATTGATTGAAGCGTACTAAAACTCCATGTTATGTGATAAGGATTCAATTCATTTGATTAAATTTGGATCATAACGAAGACTATTCATTATAAGCAAGTCATCAACCAATTCAATAATAAACCTGCTCTAATAAATCAAATATTTTGTTTGCACTGACAATAGCAATAACAAGCCTTAGCCAGCAATCCTCATTTAAAGAAGCCTTTTGTTAAAATGATAAAAAATAAAACAATAAAGAATTAAGAAAGCTGAAAGATTCTCTTGAGAGATTAGTTAATCATGTTAACACCAAGTCTAGCCTAATTTGAATGAAAGGCGTTCAACACTGTAATTGCCAATGAAGAGGATGTCTACCCAGCCTGGATAATAAATGATATGGAAAGGCATGTACGAACTTGCCAGCTTCGCCGACGGGACGAAAGGCGGTAGGCGTTAATTAAGCAAGAATTTACTGTATTCAAACGACGCGCGCCTCCGCAAAGTTTAAGTCAAAACCCCAAAACTTGCTTTGAAATTTGTTTTGCGTCTTCACGGATCTTCATTAGCTTTACGAGTCCAAACTTATTACGTATGTTTGACTAGGGGCACATTAGTGCTGCGGTTCCGCGAGTCGCCTAATCCCGCCGATGTTCGAATTTGTACTAATTTCGGAGCGCATACGACCCCGAATCCAGTCCAATTATAAGCCGGGTCGACTCGAATTTGGACCAATTAGATGAGCCAACGAACTGTGTCGCACTCGGGAGCAGTTTTGTCGGCAATATAATTTATTAGGGAGGCTCAAAGTTGCCGGCTTTAACCCTTAAAGACTCGAGTGAAATTTGATTACGGACGCTTTAAACGTGTCCCCTCGCCGCACTCTCAAGTTTAAAATGGACGACGGTTCCCACTTACAAGCCCAGCCATACAATGAGCCACTTAGATGAAACCGATCTGCTAAGTATTTCTTCGACACAATAGGGATTAACAAGGTACCGGGAAGTCTTGAGATCCGCAATTTTCTTTTTTTCTATCTTAGACGCACTATGCCCAATGTCATTTGTAATTCAGCCTAGCTTTACAATTTCGCTGACCCCTACTAAGGCCTCAGTTGATTGTAATTTCTCGTTTTCTTTTGTTGCCATTTAGCTGCTTACTTTGCTTCGTTTATTTACGGGATGGAGGTACGAAAAGAATATCATAGTCAAACCATTATGTTTTGTGATAAATCAATAAGAAATTTATTCCAAAATAATTATTAAGAAGTTTAGATGTTCTAAGAAAAATCTAAAAGTATAAGCTAAACAATAATTAAACATTATGAACCAGAATACATAAAAGACAAATATCGAAAATGATAATAAAACTTCACTGTTGAATCATAAATGTTATTCGTCAAACTATTTCAATATAACAGAGATATACATAGAATGAACAACATTGCAATTCCAAACAGCATTCTATTCGCGAATCAATTAAATTCTTTTGTCGTGCCTTTCCCTTGACTATTTTCTTAAGTCGCTCGGCAGGGGAAGGACATCAAAAAGCTCTACCTTTCTCTGTCTACCTTTTCATGCCATCCTTTCCTCGCTCTTAGAAAGACCAATTAAAGGTTTTTTGAAATTGACTCACCGAATCCATGGAACCTTTGTAAACGTTGTTATTGACATTAGCCATTCATGCCAATCGACGTTTCATGTCCCATTTTTGGGTTGCCGGTAAATCAATTTGTCGAATGCAGAGATCAGAGATTGACATCACTATTGTTAAAGATAAATGATTTTTGGGAACTGTGACGCTCTTATCTGATTTTGTTTGCTCCATTTTCAGCAATCTAAACGGTTGCGTCATTTGAGTATGATTACGTGTATTAAATCTTCGATATGTAAATGTTTCTTTGTTTGCTTCAATTTATATTTTTTCATTAGTTTCAAGATTAAATTCATTCTTAACAGGATAATAACGTGTTCATAGTGATACGGGCTTTGCCAACATAAGAAAAATCTATTAAAATACAGTACCTACGTTCGCCAAAATTTCACACACTCCATTTGCTTCTGCGTCGTCACTTGCACCCTTAGGCCCAGTTAATTAATTTATTTTAAAAGGTCCTCCACCACTTCATGTATAAGGAACTTTCGTTCTTATTTTAACGGGTTTCGGAATAAAGCTGCATGCGTGAACTAAATGACTTTTGCTAGCATGTAAATTCTGCTATGAGTTTAAAGTAATAAATCAAGTAAATTACTTGCAAACGAACCTTCGGTTAATCAATTAATCACTCGGGATTGGTTGCTTGTAGTCCTAGTGATAGGGTTTGGCGACCCGCCACGAAGGGTTGATTTATGAGAAAATGATACTCCATTGGGAAATTCAGAGTTTAACTTGGCTTAAACTTGAGGGTCTGAAGTTTCAACTGAGTTATTGTTTCAAAAAGTTGAATTATATCGTTCAAGCAAATCACTGACAGGTATGATGTTAAATCTTAAAGTGTGCTGCAAACGGATAAGGGATAAATAAAATCAAAAAAGTGTCATTCTACCATGTTGTTAAAATAAGATTCGCTTTACAACTGTAACTACCAATGCAAAGATTGTTTTTATACAAACTTGTTTTATCCCTTGAAACCGTCTACACCTGTGTTGCAGTAGGATGAAAGCATCAGAATATTCCAGCCGAAAAAATATCTCATTTTGCCTAACCAATGTAATCAACATCACAAACCATGTTCGTCTTTCCTATTTTTGCATTGTAAGTTGGAACACAGATACGGAGCATACAGTACCAGTAAATCAGCCAAGTTTACGAGTTATCTCCCGAGGTCTCCATCAAGCCACGGATTTCCTGAGCCAGCGCGATCCTTTCAGACCTGAACCTCCATAAAGGGCCCTGCCCTTGTAACGCCCTCGATGTTGTTTAACGCTCATAACTTACCAGCGAATGGGCTGTTACGTGTAAGGAAAAACTTTTGCGTATACGCTCGAATATGAACTTTTATAGTTACGATCACGATTGAAAACGTGATTCGATAAAGCCATTAGACATTCATGGAAAGTAGGAAGAACATTTTGTGTTGGGCGGAACAATGAAATGGGAATGTTGATATAAATTTACCGACGTAGATTTATGGAAAGCAAAATACAAGAGACGTTTGGAGATAACACTGTTATACATGAACTGAAAGAAGAATGGTAGAAATTAAAAGTACATTTCAATTTCATCATGTGAAGCGTTGGACACTGGCAGTGAATTAATTGACAAATACACCAAATAATGTTGAAATCAGGTCAAACGGAAACATAAAACTTGGGTAAAATATAAATCTACCTGTAATGAAGAGTATATAATTGAGGCTCGGCTTGGCAGATTAGAGCTCTGATTAAAAATACACAGAATTAATTACTTAAATAAACAGTAAGAAAATACGTCACGTCAATTTGTCACTCTTTTTAACCAAACGTCATCGCTTTTGGCCTTAAAACGGACTGTTTGTATTTAACCTTCGCCGACGAACACACCGTTAACCCAATTCCAGCTTATATGGGTCGTTCCTCCCCATTGTTGTAGCGTTCCCGTTTCTACGTGTAACTTCTCGACTCGTTAAAAGATGGTTATCGTTTTTTTACAGCTGCTTCGCTGTCGTTCTCAAACAATAGCTCAATAGCATATTAATCAGTGGTGTAATTCAATGATGGAAACCATGTAGAAAATAAATTAATGGTCTAAAGGTCTTATAGAATACCATAATCATGGAAAAAATGGGTAAATATGGGTACATCATGATTTTGTAGTACGTTGTCGAGAGCTCTTAACTATGTTGGCTCTTAACGATATTTTTTTTTATTGATGAAAGTAATAAGTGATAATTAAGTTGTAATTTTAGATGTGTTTCTGTGAATTTTAGATTCTTACTTGTCTTCCGATTTTGAATTGATGCTATGCTTCTAAATCCTAATCCTTCAGTTTTCAATACATATCATCCTAAGAATATTGAAATTATATTTTGAGTACATATTGCAATAAAACCTAGACTTAAATATAACACCTTTCAAATTACTACAAACAGTACGTTGCGAGTTGTGATCTTTAAGCAAAGTTTTCTGACCCAAATTTTTTATTGAAAGAAGTACCTTTGCAGTTTTATTTACTTAGTTGTGCAAGACAGTAATATCAGATGAGCACTAACGAATTATTAATGTAACGTGGACTAAATTGCTTGCATTTTTGCAACTAAGAATTCTTAGATTACGTTACAAGATTGCACATTCTACTTTGCAATTTCGTCTTATTGCTGGATCGTTTGGATTGGTAAAGTACAGTTGGTTTAGCAAATACTGCTCTTTGCTTTTAGCAATTCTTATTAAGAAATTAACTGTATTGAGTTTCCCTGTAACGTTTCTGGTCTTATGTTCAAAATTGTTTTCATCCATTCAGTATTGATTTCTAATATCTAGGTTAATGATCATTATAATCAAAAGCCAATGTCAATGATGATTGAGTGTCTACGATATGTACATCTAGGCTTTTGTAATTCACTTAATTATTGTAGTATAAAATTGTCAATAATAAAATTGACCGTGTATTTCTGACAGATCTAATTTAAAATCTACTGTCACCTGAATTCTAAATTGGCTCTTTCAAAAATTCTTCTAAGCCTAAAATTGAAATTTAAAGACAATAAGAATCGGGGCTCGTTAAATCGGATTTTAACGTCCGATTTTACTAATAGCGTTCTATCTGGGACGAATGCCACCGATATTTTGATTTGTAAGAATTTTCTTCACATACCATCGAAATTTTTTGAACGAATGGAAATTGAAAAGTGATATTTATGCAAAATCGCACCTAAACGCGATGGAGCTTTTTATTTTTTTCCAAATTCATCGCCCAAATTGTTTAACGTTGTTTGAGTGTCAAATCTGATTTATTTATGACGGATTTGCTGCTCGCTACACCTGCGGGTGCGGTGGCCATGTTTAATCCTTTGTTAGCGGATGTTTCTGTTTGTAAATATTTAGGTGATTTTAAAAGTTTCGGTGCGGTTGTCCCAATACAATCGAAATTAGATACAATCGGAACTACACTGTGTTCCGTATATATCTATTTGCGGCGATGTGTTTCATCAATACTTAGAACAACATCTATTACTCAGACTTTGTTCAGGAATCGAACCTAAATATAGCAACGATTAATGATGTTCGTGATTTATGATGCATATGCGAAAATAAAACTAAGCTTTTACGACTAGTAGAAAACGCCTCAGAATGGGACAGAAAATAGTATAGTACAGATTAGTACAGTGACAATGTTGCTAGCAATGAAGCTAAACCGATTGTTGAGACATTCCTCACATACCATTATCACAAGATTTATACTCGCCCTAACCAATATTTCCGCGGGCGAGCAGTAATCCGCTTAGTGTTCGCATACAAGACATTAAGCGATAATTATTATAGCACCGCTTTGGCGCTGGACACCCTTTTATGATGTATTGTCTTTGCGGTCAATCCTTGTCCGTAATAATTTTAAGAGAAACTGATCATATTCACTTTCTTTCGACTTGCACATATAAAAGGTTTTGTTTGGTTGGCTTCAACCCATTTTATACCTTATAGGCGCGGTATAAGGCTTTTCTAGATATTATAACACCTAGGAAAGACTTAAATGATACTCCTCCACGCTGCTCAATTAGGAATTAGTGGCAATATGTAGAAAGTTTATAATCGTGCATAAGGTTATCAAGCAATAATGAATTTAATCCAAAAATAACATCAAGGACAGCCAGCTTGCCTTCGAAAGCATGGACGCGTCTAGCGGTCGCCCATCCAACTTCAGAACACGACCGACATTGCCTGCCTTTGTTTTTTTATAATAATGAAGTGGTAGTAGTCTATGGATATAGACACGTGATCAACCCTATATAAGTTTGGAGTAATACCTAAAACCAATTAGTACTGTTGTCAGTGCTGTAAATAATGAGTATTTTATTTTGTGTAATGAAATATATTTGTAACACTTATTAGACATATTATCAATCAATAATCTTCTCTGCATGTCTTTTCACGTGTCTAATAACAGTCCTCCCTGCACGCAGTGTTCGAAAAATCGTTCCGCAAATTTCCGCTTCACGTATTGATATATAGATGACATTATTTACTGAACATAAGAACACAATCACGACGATTCCATTAAAGCGATATCCAAGGCCTGTCAGTGCTCAATACCAGTCGCGTCTCACCAGGTAATAAAGTGTCACTCCAAAATGAAACAAAAACAATTTCTTTAATATCACCGACGCTGAGGCCTGTCAACGGCTATTAGTCCCCGCGATACGCTCACTCCAATATAATCCTCGTGTCTTGTCATTTTACCCTGAATGGATTTTTATTCATAAAATTTGTCTGATATACAATATGGAGATATGAAATTATATTTTATATTAAGAGTTAGACATACGAGTATTTAATGTTGACAAAATGTGATTCAATATTTGCTATCTTTATAGGTACCGGAGACATTTAAGTAA
>DWNY01002184.1:0-11401 GCA_018250635.1 Telegonus apastus | reverse complement strand
ATCTATTGTCGTCAACCCATTATTGTCGCATTGCTGGGCACGGGTCTCCTCTAAGAGTGAGAGGGCTTTTAGGCCATAGTCGACCGCGCTGGCCAAGTGTGAATTGGTAGACTACACACACCTTCAAGATTATTTTTTTTAAGAATTCTCAATGTACAGGTTTTCTCACGATGCTTTCCATCACCGTTAAAGCAAGTGATAATTTATTACTAATACGACATAACTTCGAAAAGTCAGAGGATTTGAATCTCGGACCCCCCGATTGAGAGACCGAGTTTCAACCATTAGGCTATCACTGCTTTTCCCTATAAACCCTTTTGTATATCTTTATAATTCATAGCTTATAGATTTAATTCATCTATTACGAATAAGGATTATATTATTCGGTAGCAACCTTTACCCAATTTAGCTCAAAGGCTTTCAGCAATTATCCGATATGGACAGATGCCGAAGGGGTTTCAATTTTGATATTCTCCAATATTTCGTTAGTTGGTGAAAGCTTACAATGTGTATAAATAACTACCCATAGCTATCAACTTTTATAGATACATGAAAAATTCTTGTGTATTGTATATTAAGTAACAGTATCATATATTACGTCATGGGATCACTAATACCTTTTCTTTCTTTATAATATGGAATTAGCAAACGAGCATGCAGCCCACCTGATGGTAAGTGGCCACTGCCGCCCATGGACGTCTTTAATCAGCCCCGAATAAGATCTCAGTCCTACCTGAGGTAGGCCACAGATGCGTTGCTACCTTTGAGGGCTGAATTGAAACATATCGAATAAGTATGACTTTCTTACCCCTCAAACGAGAACACAGCGGCGCTTAACACTGCGGTAATAAGGCAAAAATAGATGTACCGGTGGTGCCACCAGAGTCATACCACAAAGGTTGGTAGAACCTTGAAATATCTAACATATCATACAAAACTCTCAGGCACGCATAAGAAAATAGGGTCTATAGAATTTGAATCATCTATTCAGCGTGACAGGCCGAAGTGATAAACACAAATCCATCACTGCTTACAACAAAATAATAAATACTGGTCAATTTAAAAGCAAAATTGAAAATATGGTAGTTTTCTAACGAACAGTGGTACTTCCGTCGATTTTTCAGCAAAATATCCGATATTTAAAACCAAAGTCAACCAAAGTCAATTCTGTCAATAGTCCGCTAAGATTTCGAAGGATTGTGTTTAGATTCGATAAATGAATTTTCAATTAATAGTTCAAAAAGCTTTCCGCCCGCGCTAATTTATTCAAACTTAATTTACCAATAATTGATTCGATGTTTGAAAAGCAACTTATAATATACTTCAGCTTCACATGGTAATAACATTTCCTTTCAGTTTTGTTAAATATTATGTATCCGTATACTATGTATGTAATATTTGTATTTTCTATTTTCTGTTGTCCTTCTTTTGATTGTGTTTCTTGTTTTTTAGATCTGTATTTTGTGTTAAACATTTGTCATTAAATTGTTGCAGGAGTTTTTAGAATCTCCTGCACCAATTTAATGACAAATCACAAAGAGACGTAGATCGAAAATTGTCGTTAAGATTAATTTATTTATTCGTACAAATACAAATTCTCAAGTTTTTCTAAGGAAGCGTATTGTTATTGTTTGTATAACTATTGTATTTTATTGTAATATTTTCAACACTTTAGAGGTTACTAGACTTCAGACAGAGTGCTGAAACCTCAATCGAAGTCTCCCAAAGGCACTAGAAACGCTCAGTTTAATTGAACAAGGCGACTAATGCCGGGGTAATTAATTCGAGACTCTTATCTGGGGGAGAGCCACTTTTATTTGTCCATGAGATACTCACTGTGGAGTGTATTCATAGTGAGTCGCACCTCAAAATCGATATTGCACAGAACCGTTTCAATTTGAATCTGTTCATGAATTCTTTGTTTAAATTAAAAACGGTAGAATTTTTGTGACTTGCCTCTAGTACTACATTTGCCACACATGTTTCCGAATAAGAGAAGTGTTAAGCGTTGTTATATTTTGGTTTAGTAGGTGTAGTAAGGAAGACATAGTTATCAGAGGAATTCTAACTTAGTCCTTAGCGAGATCTACATAGGCTTGTGTTCGTAATTCTTTATAAGTTAATCAAGAAATATCAGAATTTTGCTTTAAATTTTGCATATCCCGTTATATGCAAGATCACAGGCGGAATTACACAGATTATGAAACGTATCGTGAGTACCCGTTACATCTTAAAATATTAAAATGTATCAATTCCGCGATAATACTAGTCTAAAATCATATATTATATAGACCTATCGAGAAGATTTTTGACGCAGTCACCGTATCTATTCGCGGTACTAATCAACTCGATGTAAAAAAACTTAAACTTTAGGCGTAGCATCGCATCTGTGGTCCACGTCTGTGAAATTGGTGTGATGGATCATCACAATACTTTTTCAACGTATTTTTAATAGTGGAACTTATAGGAATACTCTTTAGAAATGGACTTTTGTCATTTATAAAGATTATTCTTAACTTCTTGACTTTAAAAGCGTTGTATAAAATAAAAACAAAACTGTCATTGTACAATCAGACACGATAACGCAGACAGATAACATTGAAAACAAGGAAAATGAAGCCATTGCTCAAGAAAGAGTCCTTTGAAATCCATGCTATTCTCGCTTTAATACAATGAGAAAAGATATTAAATATTACAACGTTTTTAACTCGTCTTTTCTTGACATTGTAGCGTAGTACGTACATTACAAATATTGTAATTTGAATTCCTTATATTGTTTGTATTGTATCCGCGTAGGATTGTATTTTTACTTTTGTATTCTGTTATTTGTGTAACTTGAACGTTGCTATATTACCCATCGGTTCGAATGACTACGTATCGCCCCAAAATCAATAAATACGATAAATTTATTATTATTTGAAAACCAAATTCATATAAAGTATTTCTCGATGGCCTTGTATAATTTCATGTGCCTACTGAATTCCCAAATGTAATGCAGAATAAACATTTTTTTTTCAAACCTACCACGCGGATTTAATCGGGAATCTAAAGCATCAACGGACTTCGTTCATCTTACTAAAGTTTAACCAAAATCTGATCAAAGGTTTTGGGACGCGTAAAGGACAAAAGTAAAAACCTAGATTTTTATTTATATAGAAGGAAAAGATTATTGTCATTCTGTACGTGTAACTATTATGGTATTAATACTATATTTAATTTGCTTAAGATCGTTAGTTGAATGTCGTTATTAATCATTTGATCCATTGTTAAGTTAATGTTATCTTTTATAAGGATTATTGTATTGTATCTACAAGTAACATAGTTAACAAACGTAGGCTGATGTATTTTTGCTGATGTAGTATTTTTATTTTGTCTTTTAGTCCTTTAGTTATTTTAATGTTGTTTAAAAACGATTTCAATTAACACCTTTTGTTATCTTTTGTAAGGAATTTTTAATTTACTATTCACTCATCTTCATTAGGGTTTATTCGCACTAATTACAACAAATTACTGAAGATTAGTATGCTTCAGTAACAAATTACTGAAGATTCTTGTGCAAACACAAGAGCTTAGTGCATGAGCTTGGAACTTTCCTGTGATGGTGATGGCTTACTTGCTTGCTTAAATATCACAAATATATTTAATGGAAGAGTACTTATTTTTGACAATCTTACAAAAAGAGATGCTATAATAATATTATGGTTGTCAATAAGATTCATAATTACTTAAAAATAAAAAAGTTACTCTCATTTCCTATTTAGGAGATGAACATTAATAACCTTTAAGGTGAAATCTGTCACCTTTTCTGCAAAGTTAATATTTTAAATGGTAAGTCTATTTAACTGGTTTAAGTTTAAGTCTTCAATAATTCATATTTTATATGCTTGAATTGAAATTAAAAACACAATATGATCGAATTACTTCTTGCAATCAAGGTGTCAATTATGTTGATACAATACAATAATAGTTTAGCTTACAAGCGTCAAAGTTGTTGTCTGAGGAAGACCGCGAACAGATTTCGTCCAATCTAAGCAATCTAAAGAAATATCGCAAAACTGACGTTACACGGTACAATGAAAAATGGAATAAAAAATAAACTAGCTCCAACTTTTGTTCAATCATTGCACTGTCTTCAATACTAACCGTAAACAATGCGCAATTTGCAATATTGAGCAATGTAATTCACGGTATAGGACCCGTCTAATTGGGAAAATTTTACTAGTATAGCATTTAAAAAAATGTATATTATAGTGTTTGCACTTTTTGTACCTCAGTGCCAGGTAAACACTGGCGAGCTAACCTTAAGCCGTGTCACGGTTCATTCGAAGCGGAGTACAGAAATACGTTAAAACGCCCTTGACACAACCTCGTATCCCAATCGATCACCGCTGGGAGATTCCTTGGCGATACAGTGAATCCGATTCTAATAGCTTAGTTTCGAAAGTAATGGTCTAGATATGCGTGTACCACTAGGAATTTAAAGGCCAAATCTAACCAGCACTATAGTTTTAATGTACATTTGAACTCAAGCGGTTTTCTACTTAAAGTCGAACGATTTTTTTAAAGGCAACCTGCGTGGTGGATCCGTCACCACACCGGTCTGACACGCAATGGGTTCCGGGTTCCATCCCGGCCAGACAGATATCTGAATGATAAATTTAGATTTCTGTTCTGGGTCTGGGTGTTTGTGTGTTTCTATGGCACCCAGGATACTGCACAAAAATCCTACTGTGGGGCCATGAGTGAAAAGCAAATAAGGAATAAAGGCGATAAAGAAAATGTACATGAATAGACTCTACCCTTAACACAGAACAGAGAGGTAGTATTTGGTTTGACCTAGTACGTACTACCGCTACGTCTAGTTTAGCGTGTAGTAATTCTTTGGTTTAGTGAGAAGACGTGGATGCCGGTTGACTTACACATGAGGCCTACATGAGTCTTAAGATTAGCTCTGCATCTGTAATCGGATTTACGAACAATCCCTGTTTATACAGAGTTGGGCAGTAGTTCCGATATATTATCAGGTGGACTGCACGCTCGTTTGAAACTACGGCAGAAAATTTATTTTGAACACATCTCTTATTTATTTAATTCTTGATGAAAAGTTTTATCAAACTGTCATCAATAGTGATTTTTTTTAAGTAATGTACTTTGCACATACATTAATTTAGGTTTGAACTCGGATCTACATCGAATAATACTCCACTTTCTAGAGCTGAAAGGTAGTCTCTATATTTATATAAATGTATTACTTGCTGATAAATGCTGAAGACTTGAAGCATGTTTCGGTAACAGAAGACCACAACCCGGTCAATTTGTATTTTTAAATAGAAGCTTTTATTTTACTTGTCTTGTTACTTCGTTAGTATGTGAAGGTCAAAATTTTCTACAATTGTCAACAGAATTTTAAACAAGCTAGATCCAATCAATTTAGCTATTATATTGCATAAACATGTAGTTTGAAAATACATTATCAATTCTTTTTATGATTTAAAATTAGATGGAGCATGCAGTTTTCTTGATGTTAAGTGGCCACTACCGTTCATGGACGTTTGTAATAAAACCGAGATAAGATCAAAGTCCTACCTAAAATGGACCACAGATGCGATGCTATCCCTGAGGACTGAGTTGGAACGCCTCTGATAAGCATTTTTTACTTACCAAACCCTTCAAACCAGAACACAGCAACGCTCAATATTACTGTTACTAGGCAGAAATAGGCGTGGCGGTGGTACCGCCGGAATCGAACTACGTATAGTTCTACTATCTTTAAAAGTTTAATGACGTCATCCTGAAGCCAATATAGTGAAGATTCCAGTATGGCGGACTAATTGATTTTTGACATATGACATACGGATATCAAATGAGAATTTTCTGAGAAAAATGCCTAAAATAAAATGAATAACTTAAGATGTTTATTTATAAAAACTTTTTTTATATATTCATTCAAAGGTAACACCCTAAATGTTATTAAAGTATCCATTCCTAAACTCCAAACAATTTTATTAAGCGCTACTTACTTTCAGGCGCTGTGAAGGGAATTCACGACTTGATAGCGTTATTACGGGAACTCGATCCTGGCGCTGAGCCTTTACTTGAACCCCTAATGAGGGTCACGTCTTTAAAAGGTTACTTCGGAACGATATTTCCGTAACATTTCTCTAGAGTAGTAAGATGCGATACGGGAATAAAATGTTAATCCAAATTAATTGTTAATAATTTTGTTATAAGTTTGCATGCATGCTCTATGTATCTTTAAACTTTTTCTTTGATAACTTTTGATTTAATGCGGAGTTCGATGATTCGTATTTCGATGACTGAATCCTTATTTTTCTTCGTATCGGACGAGTTGTCTCGAAAATCCCGGATCCGTCACTGTTTACTGGCCTTTGCATAAGTGATTCCTGCTTTGGGGCTACAAATAGATAGCGTCAGGCGTCAAATATTTCCCCTCGCTTTAGGCAAGCCAGCGTTAATGAAGGCTTAAGTATCTGAAAATAAGTAGTTAATATTTAGGCGAAATTGAACAGCACAGATTATTTACGTTTAAGAATATCTTAAAATAGAATACGAATAATGAATAATAATGAGGTAACCAAGTACTTCAGTGTTATTTTGAAGCTGGTCGAACCCAGCAGATTCGATTTCGGAAGCATTACACCTATTTACCTTATAAATACAGTGTTAAACATAGCAGTGTTGAAGGTATGCTAAGATATTTGGACAAGGAATTCCTAAATAGTCCTCAGGGGTAACAATGCATTTGTAAGATTATACAAGGCATTCCAATTTAGTCTTCAGGAGTAGCAATGTAAGTGAGGGAGACCACACGTTTCTATTCAATCTGAGGATGCAGATACCCATAGGCGGCAATGGCCACTTACCATTTAATTAACTTGGTCGTTTCCAAGATCGAAATATAAAACGTTGAAATCTAATTTCACACTTTCCGAATGAACTATGACAACATCGAAGTTATATCTTCAATACGTATCCGTCCTATTCCTATGTTGTTATTAAATTATCATATCGTTACTTTGAAGTACTTTTCGAGTGTAGATGAGAATTTGTTTGATCTACATCGCGGCACGTGTCGCGTCCCGTCACTAAGCATTTACGTAACTGCTCTCACAGCGAAAGTTTAGAGAAATTCGTAGGAATCTTGAATTCTTCAACGAATAAGAATGCTGAAAATTTCTAACACGAATTGTTCGAAAACTAGACGCGAATGCAAGTATTTATTTTCGGGAGCATTTGGTGTGAGGAAATGTAACTGAGGTATCAACCACGAACTAATATTTGGCCTAAAATTTGGCATATAGTCTAGTAGTAGTTATCGTTGTAATTCTAGTCGGGGATTATTAGAAGTACAAGTATTCAAACAGAATAGTTGAATGGGTACTTGCTTTTGTAAAAGTAGCAAATGAGCAAACATTTGATGGGATGTGGTTATATCATTTTATGAAGATGTGCAATCAACCCCAGATTAGGTTGGAGTTCTACCTGAAGTCGGCCACATATGCATTACATTGATACGCCTAAGGACTAAGTTGGAAAGCCTGCATAAGTATATTTATTTGAGGCGTTCCTACTTAGTCCTGAAGGGTAGCAACGCATCTGTGGCCGACCTTGGTAGGACTGTGTTCTTATTTGGGGTTGATTGCAGATGTCCATGGGCGGCAGTGACCACTTACCATCAGGTAGGCTGAATACTCGTTTGCTACTTTCATAATATGAAAAAAGTACGTCTTCCTCACCAAACCTTGCAAACTGGAATGCAGCGCTTAATACAACTGTTATAAACTGTAACATTTGGGGCGGCGATGCTTCTGAAATAGAAAATACAAGGGGTTTTCGCATATTTATTTATTCTTTGCCATTCACACCATATAAAAAAACAATAAACATAAAAACTAAATATTTGCTATACGTTATCACTTGTATAAAAACGAGTTCGACGCTAACAATTTTGCAGCCAGTTGCAAAATTATTATATCTGATTAGAAATCAATTTTATTCATTCGGAACCAGTAGGTATCGAGTGACCTACATCGAAGCATTTCGCTCTCCACTTCAGCATTCTATTGTTGAGTGATGTACCCGAACCATGTTAAATGTCTGACTTACGTGACAAAGCTTGCCGTGACATATTTCTAGGCCGAAATCCGCGGAACACAGGCAGAAATTGCGGTCAAATTACAGACCAATTTGCATCTTTGCAAAGCGACAACTTTAAGTTAACTATTGTCAAGGGCGCATTGCATCGTAGTGTTGTGTCTCAATATCTCGGTGCATTTCCGTCATAGAGTAATTAATAATTAGTAATAGTCATTAATAGTTGGTAGTTATTAATAGAGTAGGGGAGTTCCGACAAATAATAAAAGGGGAAAAATGAGAGACCTGTACTTATATTTGTCTAATAACACATGCAAACAAGAGAACTATTTAAAAAACAAAAAGCTCGACTGCTTAAAACGACTTTACTTTGATACCCATACTATTATGATACAAAAATATATCGTCCCTTTTTTCTCCGTTTGCAGGCATCATATTTAAAAATTGTGTGTTATGTTATTATGACAATTGAGATGATTCAAACGATACTTCGATATGTTAAAATCCGTCAAGCAGTTAGGGCATGTTAAAAAATCCCCTCCTTCTGACACAGTCGGTTACAAAGATAGACAGATACCTATCTGTCTATCATTTATCTCTTCTTACTACTCTCTACTCTCAACCTAGCCTCATTTGTTTTTTTTTCAATGGACACATTTTACGCTGGCCACTAACTCTATGAGCTCCGTATCTAAAAGGTAAAAATTGAACCCTATTTATAAACCTCTGCTGTCACAGATCCCTGTTTCTTGAACCGTAATATATAGACATGAAATTTTCACAATATGTGTATTGCTATGTTTGCTATTAACATATACTGAAAGTAATACAGTTAATAATCCCCATACAAGACATTTATCCGCTACTTTACAGTTAAACCGTATTAAATCGTAGAATAATAGGTAAACACATTTTTAAAAATAAACGTACTTTTATAGCTGGTATAATACAAATACTAAAAAATAAAATAACAAAACATTTAGTGACACGGAACCCTAGATGTTCTAGCTCGACCTGTACTTAGACAATTATTACTTGGGTTTCTACTCAAGTCTCGTACTACGCCGATGCATGCCGACAAAAAGTAGAAGTACCTATTATAAACTAAGTCACAAACTAAATTTATTTCATAAGACAATTCTACAACACTAAAACTATTTTAAAAGCTAACTTAACTTACATCAAATTAGTTAAGAGCATTTCTCTTGTATCGTAACGTTGCAATAGCTCAAACCCCGGATATTGCGCATTTAACGCAATCACGAGCACAAGTGCCGCTTCTGTTTCTATTCATTATTCTGTGACAATGCATAGCTTCAAAGATCAAAAGCCTATTGTTTGCACATTGAGTTACACACAATATCTAATAGCTACACTGTAGTAGTCCGTGTGTACACTGTATATTTGTTACTGCATACACCTTGTATGCGTTTCACCTTGTATGTGTCAATCTTGATTTAAGGAGGAGAAAGACGTGGTACCTACTATTTGAGAACAATACAGGTATCAATATTATTAGAATGGATTTGTATATCCTCAATTTTACTCACCCAAGTTCTCCCAAAGATATTGGTGGTTTGGGTGAACGAAGATAGGCCTCAAGTTTTTCTGAGGTAGATAAATTAATCTATCATTAGTGCCTGTCCACGGTTCCTCCCGCCTCCGTAGTTTCGCCGTGACCACGATCTATGCAACTGGGTCGAAATATTGGCAAAATTAAGGAACGTATCGTGAGTACCCGTTGCATGTTAAAATATTAAAAAGTTTAAAGTTGGTCTATTAAAAGTCGAGTTCATTAGTGTATCGTAGTATCGCCAATGCATATAGTCAAAACTAAAATCTCGATTTGTGTATATAATTTCACTAGTGATCTTCTATATCATGGGATATACACAGTGAAAGCAAAATTCTAATATTCCTGCTCGATTCAAATCCTGTGCGGTTCGACTTCGGAGGCACCGGCTTACCGTATTTCTGCATAATGAGATCTGATTTGTTCTTTTTTATAATTTCGAAGTAGCAAACGATTATGCAATCCTGGTGGTAAGTGGCCACTGCCACCCATGGACATCTGTAATCAACCCCAGATAAAATCAAAGTCTTGCCTAAAGTTGCCACCCCTGAGGACTAAGTTGGGACGCCTCGGATAAGTATGTCTCCCTTACAACAATCCGCAGGCGTGTAGTAGGAAGGAAAGCAAGGAATATCGAAAAATATTTCTTAGTCCAAATTTTATGAATCTAGCTTGAATCTTGAATGTGATTTTGAGTATCTTTTATGTAGATTTCTTACATTTTCGGGATAAGATTTCGTAGCCTTATCTACGTGATGTACTGAACATTTTGGCTACACTTGCTATAAGGAAAATATAGTCCATTACGAAATGTCACCAATATAAAGCTGCATAAACGAACCGCAACCAAGCCGGAGTGGATCTGAAAATTTATACAGTTTGACTGACTGAGGTACCCAAGGGAACTAAATATGGGAATGGACTCGATACCTGGTCCGGATTTCATTTGATTTTAATCTACAAAATCGTACAATTTCGTTGATTTTTATATCAGACTAGATGTAGCTTCGCGCAAATTATAATACTATACAATACTAATAACCAACTCCTAATTAAACCCCTACATAATATTAGAAGTTTTGGAATTGAATATTTCGATCCCTAGAATTTAATATCTAGATATTAGTGACTGGATAGATTTCAGAGTTATATTATCCCTGAATTGATACATTTTAATTTGTAAAGGGTACATACGATACGCGGTTTTAATTTATTTTCTGCCGAAAATTCTGTGTGAGTCTGTTTGCTGAAACTTAGTTGAGTCGGAATCTGTTAACTAAGTTTCGCCGGGATCACGATCCGTGCAGTTGGATCGAAATATCGGCAGTGTAAAGCGTCCAGTTAGAAATAAAACCGCATAACGTGTTTACCCGTTACATTTGAAAAACAGAGTTTAGGTTAGAATCTTTGACAGCTATTCTGAGTTCAACATCTGAGTATTTCTCTGACGGAGAGTGTTACAGTATTCGTTATTTTTGTATTTCAATCCCGTAAATATAAAAATATCGAATACGTAAAATGTAAAACTGAATTGAGCAGATATTTCAGTAGATGTATTCGAAATATAAAATTTATTATCAAAGGAATCCATAACCTTGTTTATGGTTGTATCGACTAGGTTTTCAAATCGTTACAATTTGAACGGCTAACAGCAAAATCTGGGATGCGCTGAGATCAGCATAAATCTGTATATATAATAAGAATGTAACACGC
>DWNY01002183.1:0-11401 GCA_018250635.1 Telegonus apastus | reverse complement strand
GATGTCGATAAAACTGTAAATATATTATTAGCGGTTTTATACGCCCTTCACTTTCGGTATTGATATAAGTATCTAATAATATATTATAAAATAACGTAAGTATCTACAAGTAACCACAAGAATCCTTTAAAAAGATTACCGTATGTTTTCTGGTGTCTTATTTATACCTACTGACTGAAACATTTCAATAAACAATTTTGTTTCCTCGGTAAAATTGTGCGGCCGCCGAGTTTAAAATAAGCATACGAGGAAAACCCATTTCACTCGAACGGCATTTGAATTGGTTTTCTTATCGGAAATAATGAGACGAGAGCCAGAAAAGCAGAAGCGCTTGTACTAAGTATACCAAGAACACATAAATGTGGGTCTATAAATACTTGAACTCAGTACCAGGAGGAACGACGCGCTGTAAAACGTTTTCGTAACTTGGTGTTTAAGTTTAACCTTAAGTAATCGTAAAAGGAATTTCATTACTCTTTAATACATGTGAGCTCTGTATATGAGGCGTATAAAAGAGTTTTTGTATAGACAAATTGAGTTGGTATCTTCCGTGTTTTATTATTGTTTTTATTAAGTAGGTAATATTTTATTTAAAAAAATAACTTGAAAAAGCATCGAAACCTGACGGTAGAATGTTACAAATTCTTAAGCTACGTAAAATTTTAATAGGTACCTAGTATAGTATTAGTCGAAACTAGTTATTGTTAGGTTATTGTAAATGAATTATTTTTGCTAAATTTTACCATCGTCACGAATAAAGTAATATTTGATGAAAAGATAATAGGTAATATAGAAAAGATATCTGCTGTTAAAAACAGCAGATATCTTTTCTATATTACCTAATATTGAAAAGATATCGTGAGGTTAAATGGTTCCCAATCTCTTTGGAGGTTTTTAAGTTTAACATTAAGTTATGTAAATCATTTTTATTATTACGTTTTTTTTCGTTATTCCAAAATAATAAAAAAAACATATAATGTGCTGGCTGTATAATTTACTTGGCCGTATTCGCGATTTAAAAAAAAAAATTAGCGGGAAAAGCTATAAGCTACGACGATGCACGTGTGTAGCAAAGATATAATGCAGTGAGAGGTAACTTTTCGTGTTGCATCCACGACTCCACATACTTCTAGTAAAATCCCCCATCACTTTACTGGGCCATGTGGATATTTATTAGGATATAGGGAATAAAGAAATGAAAGTAAATTAATATTGGCTGTAAAGGACTTGAATCAATGGCCGTAAAAGTAATTTAAGAAAAAAAAAATTGTGATACTGCATGGATGGATTGATACTTTTATGGAATTCAAACGCATGGAATGGAATAAGTGTATGGAGGATTTGGAATTGATATAAAATACTTGAATGTATTTTTTAAACTTTCATTCGACTTACAGTACCCATGGCTACGGTTGTAGTTTTTAAATATTACGAGGTCCGGGAGATAATTATGTAAGTATATAGTGTTTAATAATGTTATCTATAGTGACTACATATTTTCTTCACAGACGACGCAATTGATATAAAACTTACTAGCTAAAACTAAAACATGCAAGTGCCACGAGTTGATTAATTTGTACATTGTAATAATATAATGGCATCAGATTTCCCTCAAGACTAGCAGCAAGCCGCACGACCGCAGGTGATTCATTATTATAATAGAGCATCAGCTAATGGCCTAGGAAAAAGAGAGTACAGTCGAGTGGAAAACTAGAAAAATAGTAATAAAACAAATGACTTTATGCTACCCTGTCCCGGCAATACCCTACTAACCGTTATACTGTTTGTGAGAAAAGTCTGAAGCCTTTGAAGTTTATGAAATAAATATTAGAATAAAACATTTGTAGTGTAGGTGAATCGTGTGCGAATGGGAAGTAAGAGTGCAGTGTGTTATTGAGGGTTACTTTTTGTAAAATACTGTTGTTATATCTAACATACATTTTATGGAATGAACATACGAAGGTGAAACAAATCTTTGTGGCTCGAATCCGAAGGCACCATCGCTGCACCTATTTCTGATCGGCACAGTACTGCTGCCATGTTCTGGCTTGATAGGTTTAGGAGATACTTTTACGAAGCGTTCCAATTTAGTCTTCAATTTAGTCTTTAGGGGTAGCAACATTTGTTCCTGTTACCAAACTTAGGCTGGACTCTACAGTGCCTGAGGATGTTTCCAAATTTCTGGGGGCAATGGCCATGTTGGTATTGGCCAATGCATGATGTATATTTGCTGCCATATAATAAAAAATAAATAACGCTGTTTCTATAAAAAAATACGTCTGAAAATAACATTGATGCATCTTACGATATGGTTCGCAGTCGTAGGTATTTCGAAGTATTTTGCGGCAGAAATCCAAATATTTATGTAACGACCTCTACTAGACGCTGGAACATCTTCTAAGTTTAGTGATAAATACTACTTTAGCGAATTAAACTATGAAAACTCCTAGCAGAGGCATAAAAGCAGAAAGAAGTTTTCTGTATCGATTGGAAGATAGGAGCTCTATATCAGGCGTTCATAAGTGTAAAGCTGAGCGTACCATTTTTGTCGATTTCAAATTAACATCATACACCTATAGGTATAACAAAATCAAGTATTTTTAACAGAATACTAGTAATAAAGAGCGATAGTTAAATTAATGTGAAGGTTGGTTTATTTATTGTCACAAATTGAGCCGATTCTAGGAGGAAATTTGTTTTGGTTTGGGTAGATTAGTAATTAAATTAAATAATGTCGTATACCCTCTATGTTCAACTGATCCAATGTTCTATGGAGTACTCCATTGGACATAGGATATGTAGTCCATTTTGAGAAACAATGCCTCACATCAAACTTTAACTTTGCTATTTCCAGACTAACATCTTTAGATAACAAATTAAGTCACAGAAAGCGTTACTCTACGATTCATTAAATTTAAGCCAATTCTGATAATTCCGTACTTATAAGTTAGGTGGTCCCAGTTGACATTAATGTCCCAGGGGACATTAATAATGCCAAAATCTGTCCATTAACTTTTTTTAAATATTACCTACTTATCAAATATGAACTCGAATATTATGTGAAGATTGGCATTTTAATAAGATATGTAGAATAGTACTTAGTAGCAACAAAGTTAAGGAATACGTACTTATATCATTATATTGATGGTACTTTTTAATATTCCAGTATTAATTTTCTGAAGCCTGCAGCATGCACCTTACCTGATGGTAACTGGCATCTGCTACCCATCTATATATAATTAACCTCACATCCTCACTTAGGTCAGCCAAAGACTTTTATCCCCAAGAACTGAGTCAACAGCCTCGTGTAAGTGTATGTCCCTCACCTTATATCCCAGTCTTTAAATTGTAACACTTCTGTTGTAAGGCAGAAATAGGTGTGGCAGTAGTGGCTCCTGGAGTCGAAGCATGAATAGTTCTATTATCTAAGCGCTAACATTTTTTGCATGCAGGTCTAGTCGCATACACAAATTTATTCATTTGCACATATACGTACATATATGTATATACCTACTTATAAAATATATTTTATTTCTCTGTATTCTGTATTTATTCCCTAGGTTTCTACCTTTCTATCCACGAATACCTACATGAAACGTAGCGTACGATGAAAGCTACGAACTACAGTCAGGATCGAATATATTTGCGAGCATGAATTTTACGTATTGTAGCGGATTACTACGCCTATATTCATAGTAGATCCCTACTTCTTAAAGGTTACAAAGGCCATTATGAATGTAAAGTTTTTACAAAACAATAATATTACACAAGTTTCGCATAAAATGCCTTCTATGACAAGAGCACGTTGTATAAAAGTCACCATAAAATAATTCTGCTTACACAAAATATTTTCCTGCAGTCACATGTCGCCTACATTCATTCCCATTTTGTGCCGAGCGTTCACAAACAACGTTATTGTTATTGCAGATAACAAAAATACCCAGCCGACGATCCTGCCAACACTTGTGATACAAAACAAAGTCTAGCTCACACTGTTTGAGCTTAATACAACTTTACTACCTATATGAATGACAAAGTGGATGCCTTTGTTTGCTCTCATTAATGTTTAGTGTTTACCACGTTTATGAAAGTTTCTAACATGTATTGTTACCGTATGGGTTCTTGTAGGTCACGAAATTAAGTTACACATATTATTACACAACAATACAATACAACATCGAATACTCTCCATTTGTTCACTAGTTGAGAATACAGAGAAACATGAATACAATAAATAGGTGGGGGTACAACACGGACAACACCAAAGCTCTTATGTAAAGTTAAAGTAGATACCTACTTATAATAATTTCTATTTTTGTTGCCTGTATTAAGACACTTTAGGACTAAGAAACTTTAATAATTTTTGATGAAATACCTAAGCAGACCCTAAATCAAACTCAACCATGCGCAAATTCAGGCGTAGCTTTAATCCGTCTTTCCAGCACCACTATACCTACTGAATAGGTGCTAAGTGGGTATGGCTAAATTACGCGATACGACATCGTAACCATGCTGCGGCGGCGCGAATGCGATGTCGTATCGTGGAAATCTACGATGTACGTCGTAAAAATCTGATGAGATTAGGAATAATGGACAGTTCTTGACGTGTTTTCTTACAGAAAGATAAACGCAGAACATGGGTCCATTAAATTACAATGGGATTGAATCACCAGTTTGTGCGACACGATGTTCACGTGCAATATTTTTTTTACTCTACACTTCGTAAATTTCCACGACATAACGACCTACACAAAGTTGAGGTCGATGTTGTGTCACTACAAGAGTCGTGTCGTATGTATTCAAGAATTGTATTCCTAACAGTTACAAATTTCGCTACAAATAATTCCCAAAACTTTAAGGATCTTTCAGCATAATGTTGGTATTGTGAACAGACATAATCCTCATTGTTTCTCTGAAGCTCGGATAACATTAATGGAACTGCGTCACGCGCCGGCTCCTCGCAGCTCGCCATTGTTACTAACACCAAAGGTTACATTGTTCTACCTTGAAAGGGGAATAGTGATCACAATAATATATAACATAGCTGAAAAAATTGAAATAAATAAGATATATTGAAGGTTAACGAAAATTCATTGCCAGATGTTTCATAAAAATATTAAATTATTTTGCAGTTTTATAATGATGTAAACTTTTAGTGATAAAAAATGTATGTCCACATTAAACGTTCCAAGATTATCAATATTCAATTAGAAACATAAATACAGTTTCAAATTGCCCATGATTAATGAAGGCGCCGTGACATTACATAGCGGATGGCCCGTGGCGACGCGCTGCCTGTACTGGTAAACACTGTACTAGAATACACACCGTTTCCTACTCGATTAGTATTCTCTTTGGCCATGTTCTTTCCTTGGCACGGTAAAACATTTTAAACCTTAGTCAAAACTGTTACAATACGGGGCAAAGACCTTTCTTCATGGTTGTATGTATTATGCAATTGTCCACTGGATCCATCAGGAAAAAAAAAACGGAAACTAAAGAACCGTGATAGCTAAAATGCCCATATTCATTTTTAATCTATCTATTAATATGTTAAATTGGTTGAAAATTTTGAAATATTGGCCATTTGCGAATTTCATATCATGTACGTATTATGTGAGTATCCATGTTTACGTTCTAAAAATAAATTGTCCACATTCAAAATCTGTTTCTGATTCAGAATAATTTAAGAAGTAACTGATTTTTAGGCCTCTCATTTAAAGAGAGCTTACAGGAAGTCACGTAAACTTTTTCTGCAAAATAAATATCGGGTTTCAGTTTAAATACTGAAAAACTATGCGCCCAGATGCACGCAGGCGGGGTAACACCGGGACGCTCGTTATTCAAAAATATAAATTTTAACCCACTGTAACAGAAGACTGTTACAAAAACAAAAGCGAAGGAAACAAGGGAACTTGCAGATATAACTTAAAATTCGTTTCGTACCAGTGACATTAAAACAAAGGTGCAGACTTTCAATTCCAGCTCAATTCTACATTTTGCGCACTCAAGACTCAAAACAAGCGCGCACGAACAGCGGTAAATGTTAATATTTAACGATTTACAGAGAATACTTGAATAATGCAATTTCCTTGTGTTCAAATATTTGTATGCATAATGAAGAAGGAATAGAACATAAAAACAATATTTCAAATAAAAATTTATCAGAATTTTATCACAGAAACTAAGCCGGGGAGAGCTTGAAAGGTCAGATGAATATTAATACTTTTGCCTCTATGACGCCACTGGAAGATTTATTCAGCAGGGAGTTAATTTTGTGCTTAAACATATTCCAGGTTTAGATTTCAATATAAAGAGTGGTTTTACATCGTAAAACTTCGGATATATGAGTTATCCTCTTCGTGGAAGAAATGTCTTTGGAACTTTTTTTACAATCGTCATAGCTGTCATTTTCACATTAATTCATTGTAAAAATCGTAAAAGTTATTTTTTTAAGTTTAAGTAGTAAAATCTTAATACACACTCCATGTACCTACTTACCATATCCATTATTCATATAATTGCTTTCCTGGGAAAAACTCAATCAGGTATCAGAAACACAATAAAAATACGCCAAACAATAAGTAGGTCATTTTGATAAGTTGAAGTAACTCGGTAGCAATGGTAAAGCGTTTTGAACGAATCAGCGAGTGCAGGGAGGATGCGCAGAGCTGCAGCTCCGGAAATCCGCCAGGTCGATATCGCCTCGGCGGTAATGAATGCAGTTACCGCCAGCACCGGCTCTCGCTGGCGCTTGGCTCTCAATGAAATGTAGGTTAAGCTTATCGTGCGTGCTTCGTACTTCAACCAATTTATTCTTTTGAACACTATTTTTTTAAATATAATTTTAAAGGGATTGTTTCTACTATTAGTTATACTTTTTAATTTGAATCATGTTCTATCTATGTAGAACTTAAATGTAATGATAGGTATCAAAATCCGCGTAAATTGAAGAAAATAGTAAATGTACAATACAGCGTTCCTTCGACGACGGAAAGTTCCAGAACTATGTACAAACTAATATTTACTTGAATTAATTAAAAAAAATTCTTACTTCTTAGTGACATTTTTGTTTTAGGTATCTTAAAATTTGATATCATTGTAAAATTTACAACAACTTCGTGTCTATATACTTTGGGTTATATTAGGTCGATATGTATAGCTGACGACAAGGAATAAATGTGTATAACCCTGAACATCAAGACGAATATTTTAGTAGATTTTACTACGTATCTAAGTGTTTTACAATTTCTAGTTTCATCCGTGCTAAATTTCTGACATCATACTTATGATACGTGAATTCAGTTCCTCAATATACATTCTACAGGAAAATATGGTATAAACAGGACACGGTAAGTAGACCGTATTTAATATTAAACTTATCGCACTCACAGAAGGAAATAAACAAAGGGAAACCGGATATTACCGTCAGGAAGTCTTTCTAGAACGTCCTAATGTCATTCAATGAAATGGTTGTTGGTAAATTAGCATTCGCGTCGCCTCAATGTCATTGATAATCTGAGATGCTACTGGCATCTACGATGTCACGGGACTAGTTGGTTACAAAATAATCTGAATCAGACATTCAAGACAGCTGACGGACGCGTCCAGTTTCTCATTGTCTCTTAAAATTATTGGTCGATGAAATTGATAGTTTACAACTGTCAGATCGGAAGATGCAGTATAGGCAGCCAAATTACCAGATAACTTACCAGATTTCATTATTTTATGATTAACACAAAAAGAATAATTATCACGACTTGAATTGACTAAATGAATATTATTTACATTGAATTAACTAAAAAAATGCCGAAAGAACCTATTTTTTGTACATTTTCATGATATTAGAACCAAATAGGCACCTATTAAACCTACGCCGCATTTTCTGTTGTGCTCTTTTTCACAACTAGTTTCGCCCCGCGGTTTCACTCGCGTTAAAAAAACACTACTACCAAGCCACCTAAACTACATGAACCACTCATACCACTCAAATCACTCTATTTTCCTCAAAACCACCCATATCACCCAAACCACCATAACTATCCAAACTATCCAAACCACCCATACCACCATAACTATCTACAAATATAAGCAATGATCGCAGATGGTAAATGGATGGGTGACCGCTAGTGGCAATAAAAGTAGCCTATATGTATGTTATTCCAGACTATCTGTCTCTACAAAATTTCATTCAAATCCGTTAAGTCGTTCTGAAGTTATAAAGTAACAAACACCCATCCATCCATTTATCCATCCTCACAAACTTTCAGCTTTATAATATTAGTAAGTTTTAAATATTTTCTTTCCCTATAAACACTGGCAATATTTGGGTTAAAAGTTCAGGGGTATCTTCAAGTTAGTAAAATGTAGTAAGTACTCATTATAATGCTCCATATCCTTTATACGTGTCAAAAATGTTCCTGTAGCCTTTCTAAACCTTTTAAATACTAAGTACCTAGATTTATTATTTATCTACGTTTACGATTTTTATGAACAATACACCAAACTCTCCAATAGAACTTTGGCAGTACGACAAGCTCTTAAAGTGGTAGCAATTACATTGCCTGCCTCTTGTTAGAGAAAATTATTTCGAGGACGGTTCTTTGTCTTGTGCCGGCGCGGTAATGCCTATTATTTACGCTGTAATGTGTTTAGCGTCGAACGCTTTTAACTTTGGTTTAGTCTTTCATCAAAGATTTGTGCCTATTATAATTTTAAACCACATATTTAAACTAAATATTTTAGTCATTTTATCTATTTAACAGAATTATTTTTGAACGTTAATAATAATAAATTTTCGGCACTTCGAAAGGTTTAGTTATGGATAAGAAGCAGCTAAAGAAACTATGATATACATATGTTTAAAAACACAATTTTAAGTCTTAAACTTTTACTTAAATAATATAATACCTATTTTTACAAATATTACGTCTGTAGGTTTTATGATTCGTGAATCACTTACAGGGATTTTTAAATTTATATGTCAAACGTTGCACGTTTCATTAGCCCTCAATTCAATCCATCGTCTCGATCATGATTTGATTGATCACGGATTAATGGATCGATGTTGTGAGTCAGGGCGAGGTTTTATTAAAGAGCTATCAACTAGTAAGAAGTTATTTTGTAGCGTAAGCTAATTGCAATTTCATGTTCAATGTTAGGAATGTCAGTTTACCTCAAAACTATTAGTTAACAAACAAAAATACAAACCGATCGGTGTTTTTTTCGGCTTAACTTTTCTACAATTAGTTCAGCAAATAATTTCTTTGTGTTTCGACTAGGTATATGTATTCTCTGTTGTATCTTTTCGTAACACTAAGTAACCATAAATGCTTGCAAGCTGTGGCATCAATTTTGAGGTGTCGTAGTGGTTTCCAAACTAATGGTGGCAATCTGTATGCAGTAAGCGCCGACGCCGACCCCGCGGGCACCGCGTGATAAGGCCTTAGATTTTGGGCTGAAGTTTAGTAGCCACTACCTACTCCTGCATAGCGATATAGCGTAAGCTAAGCTAAATGGCAAGATCATGTCGATAAGGGTAACTTTTATGAGCGAAACGACCTATTTCACTGGTAGGTAGTTTAAGTGAACTATATCACTGTTTTGCTTTGTTTTTCTAAGTGATTTTATGATGAAGTTTTGTGATTTTCTAATTAGCACTATAGGCAAATTGTTTATTCCGTGGTTTCAATACTTTACGTAATAGTTAAATTCTGGTCCATTAATTCTATTAGCATATACCTACCACGTTCGACAAAAACTAAAATAACCGTCCATTTTTGTCAACAGTGAAATAAAATAATAATAACCTGCATAACATAGGCAAATTTATTTTCATTATGAATGTGCTTAATGTCCGATAACTAACAAGTCCGACTAAAGTTAGACGTTATCAAGAAATGTTGGCAATTTGTATTAAATAGCATACCTATAGTATTTGACGTGTATCATATCGTTATCACTGTTCATTGGACGTTTGAGCATCGCTCATTAGAGGCATCTGTTCAGTGTCAAGCTTTAATTCATTACAATCGATAGCGGTAGTAATGGCCTTCGATATGATTAAGGGGCTGTTAGCGTAGCGAGCGGCGCGGTCAGTAAAAGCGATTATTGCTAGAACTATATGTCACTATTGTATTGCTTATGATATCGATATTCATTGGCAGATGCAGGGATTTTAAAAGTTTTACTTTTTGCAAGATTGTATTAGTAACCAAAAAAAATCAAGTTATGTCATGCTTAACTGATCGTCGGACATAGCTTCGCTCGCATTCTTTACAATAACAAGACCCTAAATACACTTACAATTAGAGATTACAAGTAGGTACTTACTTCGAATACTTTGTATTTATAGTTGTTTCCAAAAGATTTATACGCTTGTGTCTTTTATGATATATTTCCACTCTCAAATGAAAGTGTTAAAATATTTTTTAATGTAATGAGCTTCTATAATTTTGATAGTTTGTTGGTGATGTTTACATTCTTGCGCTGTCAATCATATAAAATTCACATCATCTATGAGTAATGCTTTAACAATGTCGTGCCTATACATCGATCAGTATGTTTATATCAATTATTTTGGTGGTTTCATTGTGCTCGTTTAAAAACAGTGCTTTGACAGCTGTATTTATTTCTGCTGCACATTCCTACTAATTGAATACTTACTCGTATTATATAATTAAGATACTTATGAGTTTTTGCGTTTTTTATGCTATTGAAGTAGAAAACCAGCATGCAGCCCACCTAATGGTAAGTGGCCACTACCGCCCATGGACATATGTAATCAACTCTAGATAAGATCACACTTCTACTTGTGGTCGGCCACAGATGCGTTGCTAACCCTGTGGACTAAGTCGGAACGCCTGGAATGACTATGTCTCCCTTACCACAGCTTTCAAACTCAAACACAGCAGCGTTTAACACTGCTGTTATAATGCAGAAATAGGTGTGGCGGAAGTGCCGCCGGAGTCGAACAACATTTATCTATTTTATTTTATCTAACAAAAACTAAAAAGCGCTTACTTTTATACCTTATAAGGATTACATAGGTACCTATGGCAAACATATTTTGCATGTGTCACCGCCCGTGCAAGGACTATGCGGGTGTTGGGAAGGTAAGGCAACCTTATGTTTGCAATTATTATACGTATCATTTACAGCTCACTTTACATAACTCGGGCTAATGACTCGATTCGAGGAAACGAAACTTTATTTCTGGTGTTCGTTATTGCCCTTTTTGTATCTGTAGATACCTACTACAGAAGGACATTGTGTCGTGTTATTAATTTATTGTTATGAAATACACTACTGGTAGAACCCTTTGTGTTTCGACTCTGGAGGCGCCATCGCCATCTTTGCCTAATAATAATATCGTGTAAGCTCTGCTATATTCAAAGGGTTT
>DWNY01002182.1:0-11402 GCA_018250635.1 Telegonus apastus | reverse complement strand
TCAAAATGGAATATTTATAAAGTGTACTACCTATAGTAAGAGTGAGTGTTCTAAAATTGTTTTTGGCCTTTACGTTATTTATAGTGTTATACTGTTTACCTAAAGGTCAATTAATTACCTCAATATAGGACTACTTTAGAAGGTGTAAAATTACATTCCTGTAGGTAGTAATTCCTCACCTCGAGTATATAATTATATGTATAAAAGGCTTTTTTATTACGTCTAGTCAAAAACGACGAATTGCTAATATTAATATGACATTTGTAAATGTCACAAGCAAATGAAAAAATAATTCCCAGTTAAATATCACACCACAATTTTATTAAACTGTTTCCATGAGCGTTCTGACGCAGATAAATTGAAGGGTGAAGGACGGTTGAGATGAATCGTGGGGTGAGTAAATAGAAATAGGTGTCCCAATGCACATAGGGACTGTTTTATAGTCATGTCGTTGGGACACGATAAAATACAGATTATATCGCCACAGAGATTGGAAGCGTGCCCACACGGAAAATATGTGTTATCTGACCTCAAACAATATGTTCTGCGTATAAACAAATATTTCAACTAGAACGCGTTCTTATTGTTTATAGATACATGCCCATTTCGTCCAGAGATTTGTATGTTTGTAGATTTTTCGAAATTAAATATAAGATAAATACTAAGCATAACTCCATATGGTATAACAAATCTACACAAATAAGTAAAACTGAAGTGTCTGTTTATAATGTCAAAATAACAACTTTTTACTAAATGCATATGCAAGTACATAGGGTACTTATAACAAAAATACAATTATAAAAAATTTTGTCAGACTGTCTGTCTGTTTGGTTGCAATAATCTTCTAAACGGCTGGACTGATTTTGACAGGACTTTCACTGGAAAATACCTAAAGCTCTAAGGCGTAACTTAGGCTACTTTAATTTTTGAAAAAAGCCTTAGCGCGCGCTCCACGCTTTTGCGGCCGCCGTCGCGAGCGCTAATGTCAGTTGCGGGCAGATCTATTTATATATGTATGCTTTTATTTCTTTAACGCGGGTGAAACCGCGGGGATCAGCTAGTTTTCAATATAAATAATCACATTGAATTTTAGCTAAGTACGAAATCTTTACATAAAATGGTGATACAAAAATGCAGACAAAGATAAAAATATTTTCCGATTTCTGTGTAGTTCAAAATGTAGTTTGCCGACGTCAAGTAAGCGTAAATAGTTCACTTTCAAACTGTCAAAGTAAGATTTTTATGGGAAAAAGTTTTATTACAAAACTAGAGACTTCGATTTATGCATATAGTTGAATGAGCGGAGTTTTATCAGTAAAATAGGAGCCTATTCTCATAAGTGATGTGATTTGGTTTTATTTTTATCTAGTGCCATAATATTACATAAATTACATTCACATGAAATATTCAATATTTTCGTATCAGTATAAGTTAATAAAACACTTGACGATATTATTACTTGAAAGAAAGGGTATCTACAGTAATTAAGTAATAAATAAGCATTCATTCTGGATCTTTATAAATCAAAAGTGATCGTTACCTATTTAGTTCTATCACACCGGGCTAACCTGGACAAACTTCTCTCAAAACAAGAGTGAACTAGTCCACAGTACATCATGCTAGCCAAGACTTCACACAACTTTGATCTTATATATATTTAAAGCTAAAGATAATATTTTTTATGTTGATACATATCTTTTGCTTTGGTCTTAAACAAGATAAATCGCTTAAATCTGTGTAATATGACTGTTTTCTTACTAAGCAATAACATGATCATATTTTCTTTCAAACAAGCCTGTAGATCCAGCAAAGTATATAACAAAAATAATAAATAAAGCCGCTTTACGATGGCATAACATGGTTTCAGTTTCACCGCTTACTTGAATTTCCTTTTATACATCGTGTAGAGAAGGAGTTATGATGTAGCATATTTATATAACTTTTTTTTTTGTTTTCGAGGATAAACCTTCAAAAGGTACCCATCGCCGTGGGAGCGACGCTGGGTTATGTGAGATTCTTACCACCTAAAAATCCCCCAGTGGCTGTCATCAGCGCTGGAAAGAGGATAGCATATGCATATACCTAATAATAGAGTTTGGCGTAAAATATGTTTTCTTACATGTCTTTCGTGGTATCTCAAACCAAGTTTTCGTGGATTAAGATATAAGTGTAGTTTGAAATTACGCTGTAATCCTTTCCACTATGTAATAGGTCCCTAAGGAGGACCCAAGTTGTTGACGGTTGGTAAATACATTAACATAATTACTGATAAATGTTCAGTTACATATGAGAGTAGAGAAATTTGTATACCAATTAAACTACTATTGTGTCGTCAGTGTTTCTGTTATTTAGGTTAATTACATTGATTTATAGTCTGACTGTGTAATTTTGTGTTGTTAGTAAATATAATGCGTGTAATTTTGTAGGTTTGCTTAATATAGTTTTTAAACAAATTATTCCAAAATATCTTACTTTATAGCTATAGGGAAATTAAATTAGACGGATCTCTAGTTACTCAATCATAATATTACTCAATAATAATAATATTTTAGATACTCAATCAAATTTGATTACTATTATGGTAAGAGAATTTTAAATAAATGAAAATTTCAATTTTTGTCCATTTTCGATAAGGCTTCATGACAAATCCCGTGTTTTGGAAAATAACAAACGCTTTTAGTCTAGAAGATTTATACGTATTAACATTGAACTTTTTGCTACGAAGTTAATAAAGAATTAGCTTTATGTATGGATGTTCAATAATGTAGGCCTATTCATATAATCGAATTGCCTAAAAATACTATCGTATACGATCGTCTACAGCGTGTCACGTCGAGACTCACTCATTCGTATGCGAATTCTTACAGATCCACACGAATGTGATTCCACGGGAATGCCTGGATTTGTAGGGTTTAGGGGAGCAAAACAGACTAATGAATCAGTCATGTAATGTTTGAGGTCAGTAATTATTGAAGTCAGTCGCAAAATTCTCAAAACAGCAAATGACGCGACTCACTGGGCCTATCTCAATCACAGATTGCGAACGTAACGACAGCGAGCGTTAATGAATACAAATATCCGACCGGATTTGTCCGGATTTTTGATGTGAGAGAAACACATCCGTATTAATATCGTAGAGATATTATAATGGTAGAATAGGGGAGCCAGCCTAAAATGTGTCTATCGAAAAGAAAGAGAGGGCGAATGCAGGTACCTAATGCGTCTCTTTTTCGCATATTTGATTAGATAAAGATAAGTAAGGTGTCTATCATCTTTCCTTTCTTATTATTTGTTGGACACTCGTACTCACAGGCCTGCCTACGGCTCCCCTATTATATTATAATACCTCTATGAAAAATACTGGTCAAAACTTAAAATCATTGAGATACCATACAAAACGAACGTAAACACCGAACATACAACTGTGATAAAACGGTATGTTAGGAAAATCTTAAAGATATTTTGGAGAACGTCTGTAACAAATTTCACGAGATTTTATTGTACGCTGTTGTTTCATTTTGCATATACAGTACGTTAATAAAAGTAAATAGTTAGTGCATATAGTTTCTTATACATAATGCCGTCCAACGTTATCTCATGGGAGCTAATTATATCAGAAGTTTCCGGGCGACCAACATTTGCTCGAGGTCTAAAGTTCCTTCTATTTATTTATTCAGAAAACATTATTAAGAATCATAATTCGTGACAAAAATATATAAATAATGAAAACCGTGCTATGACTACCAAGGTTCCTTCAGTTCATGACAATTCATAACAGAGCATATCTATCGAAGCATTTTTATCTTATAATATGGAAGCAGTAAATGAGCTTGCAGTCCACCTGGTGGTAAATGGCCACTGCCACCTATGGACAAACGCTATCAACTCTCAATAAGAGTAGTCCTACCTGAGGTTGGCCACAAATGCGTTGCTACCCCGGACTAAGTTTGAACACCCTTCAAACCAGAACACAGCAGTGCTTAACAATGCTGTTATTAGACAGAAATTAGTATGGCGGTGGTGCCGGAGTTGAACCACATAGAGTTCTACCCCTTCAAAGTATGGTGGGTCGTGTGTACATGTCGAATGTCCAGCACTGGATCCCAAAAGACTTATGGATAAAATGGTCATAGTTCCGTAATCACAACGAATTTTATAGGTACTGTAAATAAATGTACCGTAAATTTTAAATACAATAACCAACAATAACGATCTTAAGACAAGAATTATCTCACTGCTAGTCCACACTAGATTAGATAGTAAGGTTTGGTATATTACGTGGTAGAGGACATTTTTGAGGATAGTATGCAAATCTTTAAAGGTAGTGGAAGCCTTTGTGGCATACAATTTGTATGTTTGTATTTTGTAAAGCCTATGAACTGCGGCGGCACCACCGCCACACCTATTTCTGTCTTACAACAGCGGTGTTAAGCGCTTCTGTGTTTTGCTTTGAAGGGTATGGTAAGGGAGACATACTTAATTGAGGCGTTCGAATGTAGTCCTCAGAGATAGCAAAGCATCTGCGGTTGACCTCAGGTAGGACTGTGATCTTATCTGGGGATGATTACAGATGTCCATGGGCGGTAGTCGCCACTTACTATCAGTTGAGCTGCATTCTTGTTTGCTACTTCCATGACATAATAAAAATTCTTAAGCAGGTTTTCTTATATTTTCCTTTTAAAGACTTAAACCTAAAGAAAGAATTGTTTATAAAACACACATATCTTAATTGATTAGAGGCTCGTCGTATGCCTAGGATTCTAACTAAAGAATGGGAAGCTTCATATTATACAATCAGGTTCACACTGCTAGATAGCGCGACTAAAACTTGACCCTATTGTAACGCGTCATACTTCATGTATTATCAGGGCTTCCTCTCAGCCGGAAGGCGACGTCCGGGCTCCGAGTCGGAAGGATTCTCCAGCTAGATAAAAGGGTTTACTAAAAACTCTAACTTGTATGAATTCTGTTAAAGTGTTTACAAGCGGGTAACTCCAGTGAATTGGTGCTTTCATACGAGATTTCCGGAGTGGCGACTCTTGTTAATATTTTTTTATATGTATATTTTGTTTATAATATGAAAGAAGCGAATGAAATACAGAAATAAAAATGATGTTAATCTGACATAACATGACCACTGTCACACGTAGCATCCAAACCCTAATAAGATCACAGTCGTACCTGAAGTTTGCTACAGATGTATTCCTACGACGACTAAGTCGGAATGCCTCCGATAACTATTTCTTCATTGCCACAAACTTTGTAACGGAATACAACTTCGTTTAACATTGTTGTTATAAGGTGAGGTTGTTATAAGAAAATTGGAGTGGCGATGGTGTCGCCGGAGTCTTTCAAAGCTTTTTCTGTAGCTTTTAAAAATAATTTTAAAAACTATCGCATGCCCGCCGACCGCTCGTCCGTTGCTCAGGTAACAAATTCAAAGCTATATTAGCTAATAAGCGGACAATATGATTAAAATATACAAAATTTATGATAAAATACAAAAATACTGGACCTTGATAATGTAGAAATATTCATCTGATAACGTATCTGTGTTATACGTCTAATTTGACACCAAAGCAGAAAGTGCTTTATTTGCGTAGGATGTAATTAGATAAAGTACATAATGAATTAGTCGCTCACCCGCTAGGAAAGCTGAGTACACACTGTGGTTAAAACACTCTGTACAGAGAGGAAATAGTGGATAGCCCAAATTTCCTCTCTGTATTATACGATGTAATATTATTCGAAATTGTGAATTACAACGTTTATGGATAATACCGTAAACTTTCTGGCACAAAGAATACTATAATAAATCAAACCTTGACATAATGGTTTCTATCATAAATCTTAGTATACCATACACTATATAAAAAAATAATTAAAATTAGGCTTCATAGGCCTACTGTATAACTGCAGGTTACGTTTCTGATTAGTGCAATTCTATAGTTTTATAATAAAATAGGACCATACTACATAATAGGGAAAGGAGTCATTAGATTTGTGATGTCACATTTATTTAAAATTTAGTAAAGATAAAAATATTTTTTCCCTAATTTACATTATCTTTTAAGCTTAATATATAAACATAAAAGATAACACAAAAAATTAAAAGACAGAAAACTAGTTATGTTGTAGTTATCAGTGAATAACTAATAACAACAGCAGAGATACGTCAGTGTTATGTAACTGAAGTAATCAAGGACACGCAACTCTATTATATTCAAAGGAGAGCAGGTATTAGAAATTAGAATTAAGTAATCATTTGCTTTATATAATAGAAACATAGCGAGAAAACCTAAATGCATCAAGTTTATCAATTCGTACTTAGTCAATCTACCAGGCTGGCTTCTGTTTACGAAATTACACCCACATAATATAACAGTAGTATATTATGTTGACAATGAACTAATAATAATAATCAATACACATCATATATGCATGAATGCGCATCATATCATGATATAATCACAATGGACGTGTGGGATACTGTAGAACATTATTCAAACCTACTTCTACAAATCTACACTCTAGTAATTGATACAGAGTATAATTAGGAAAAACGGACCGTAATGGATTAGAACGCGCAATCAATAAAGTTCACGTGATGGTAACTGCCGTCCAGTAACATATTTATAAATAATAAAAATGTAACTCGCGCTCGTTGTCTGTGTATTTAAAATTACTTCCCGCCAAAACAGCGGGATGGAATTCATGGAAATGCAGATACATTCATAGTACGAATCTTAACTTAACATTTAGGCTTTATTTCATCAAAATCGATCCACTCTATCAAAAGTTATTACAATGTAAAATTAAAAGTAACTTTATTTACGTCGAATTACGTACATACGTGAAAAGTTTTATCATAGTGGACTAGATAGCGTTATTGTAAAAACGTCACAGACTCACGGGCAATCTTCTTAATACAAATAACAGAAAACGTTCGCCTGGTCAGCTCATCTGTAATAAACCCCGATTTTTTACAAGTAAATAATCCTTAACATATTTCGCTACGTTAACTAGATATGACATTATCAAGTTAATAGAACAGCAACTAGGCCGAAAAAATGTTGGATGTAAGGTACAATAATTGAGTTCTTACACAATACCTTTCTCTTATTTGTCAACGAACGAAACATGAACCAAAATGACAAAAAATAACCTCTGAAATAATGGACTGACGAGGGTCAAGGCTTTGTGACGATGTTTTTATGTACTGCGAGATTGCGTAAGTACTTGTTGAGTTACTTGGTTCCTTTATAGCGTAATGTACCTTTTATTGACTAAAGGTTTCGAGACCTTTAGATATTTGTGTATAATGACTTACCACGACATAGTAAAGAGTGCATTTGAATTCAACGTATGCAAGTTACGTAAGATTTATCAATGGATAACAAAGTTAACGTTAAATATAGAATACATGTGACAATATGACTTAATAAGTAACATTAATATAATACCGCTAAAATAAATGCATTGTTAGGAAAACGTGAACGTGGTTTCCATTATTTTTATACGAATGTTTATATGAAAGTATGTCCATGGGCGGCATTGACCACTTACCATCAGATGGACTTACTTGTTTGCTACGTCATTACTTTAAAAAATATATTAATTACATAGATAATTACATCCTTAAATTCATCCATATAAAATGCATGAGTATGTCATATTATATTTATCTATTCTCATTCCTAAACATATGAAGTCGTAACATAGCATAATTCTTATCCTTTCAACATTTGCGACGAATATCAAATTTCCATAAAATAGCGCAGAATATTTTGATTATATTCACTGAATCTTCCTATGGATCATATTTTAGTAGGATATTTAATCTTCGTAGCGTTCGATGTTTCGACCCAAACATCGGACGGAATTTGGTTACAGTAAACGCATCCATTAATATTAATGTGCTCACTTTGTCCCTCCGACGTTAGACGTGTTTGACTTCTGGGATTTTCTCAACCCTTGACATAAGACTACGTAAACATTATATAAAATTTAATATTCTATCACAAAAGTTCCATAAACGAATAGAATTATCACACATGTGCGTTTTCGTTCAAATATTTGCACTAGACTCGGTGTGGTCGATTTAAAAAAAAATCGTTACATTTGTTTATCAATATTTAGACCATTTGAATGACGAAATACGCAAAGTAAGAGCAAATGGCAAATAATGTTGCAAAATTTCGTTAACACATATTTTATCTTCACTCGTTGGTTGAAACAAACCAACCCGCAAAACAATTAAAAGTTCAAATGCAAAGATCAAGTTGAATTAAGCTCTTAATTCATTTATTGATGCTCGTTAGGAAACCCACGGAATAACGAGTTGGTTAACTAAAGTTTCACGGTGCATAAGCAGCGGAGTTTAACATTTTCGAGAAACGATGCGAAATGGAGTTTCGTAAAGTTTTATTTATCTCATCATTTCTGAATCGAGAAGATCAGATACAGTTGCCTTCATCGAACTTTGTATTTAATGCCATATAAACACAGTTTGCATACACTTCGAATCAAGATGGTCTATATTTTTGCTTTATACAGAGAACTCTGCGCTTTATATTTATTGCAGTGATAGACTGCAATCGCGTTGTCTTACGAACATAACTTCTGATATGCAGCGAGCGCCTCTTAAACACAATACTGTATTCGAAATACAAGAAATTTTATCCAAACTTAAAATAATAGACTAGATGCAACTTTTAATAGGATTTATCAGTTCACCTGATGGTAAGTTTATATTAATATCCATGTACATTTGATACCAACCTTATATAAAACTAGCTGACCAGGCGAACGTTGTTCTGCCATTTGTATTTAGAAAACGCCGATGTGCCACTTGTATAGGTAATTCGACGTAAGAAAAGTTACTTCTAATTTTAAATTGTTATAACTTTTGATAGAAAGGATCGATTTTGATTAAATAAAGCCTAAATGTTAACTTTCGTACTATGAATATACTGATGCGTTGCAACTACTAAGCACTACAATGGTTGCCTCATACATAAGTCTTATTTATAATACTAACCAATGTATACATACATAAGTAATTAGCAGTTCAACTTTGCCATCTCATTAGCTAACTCAAATTCAAACTAACCGTGCAAGTGCCGTAACGATTGGCAATTTATCAAGTTCACTTCAAAACTACATACAATTATATATTATATGTAGATATTCACAACGAGTTTTGGCGTCTTTAACTTTATTTACCGTGCCAATGTATACGTAATTGACACTGTTTGTCAGTTTATCTATATAAAGTGAATCATTCTATAGGTTTTTGGGATATATTGTTAATGTATACAGAGTGATTTTGCATGCGAGGATAGCCAAATCCGAATTTATAAGGGATTGCAAAGTTGGCTAAAAGGAGACACATATTATGCCATTTTCAAAATATCTTTTTCATTACAGGAAATTGTACGAGTTCATTTTCACAACCAGTCTAATATTAGCATATCTGATAGTATCGCTTTAGGATGTATACATTCTAATCTAATTAAGAATTATTAAGCTTAATCATGGTAGTATTATTCCGTATTCCTGATAAATAAAATATCTAAATTAAATCACAAATGGGCAGCAAATAAAAAACCAAAGTTTCTCTCCAGGGGCGAGCTCAAGATGGATTATCATTAGCAACTTTAATGAAATTGAAATCAAATATGATTAACGGAAGCCGTGGGCAGTCTTTGTAACTATACTAAAGCTTTATGGGTATTGTTCTCATGATTAAACTACAGGATGATTTAATATTCCATTGTAGAGGATCCCCCAACAACTGTCAACCCAGCGTTAATCCATTTCTATCCCACTGCTGGACACTGGTCTCTTCTCAAAGTGAAAGCCATAGTCCACAATGCTGGCTAAGTGCGAAATGGTAGATTTCATACACCTTCGAGAACTTTTTTAAAGAACTCTTAGGTGTATTTGCTAACGATACATTTTCCTTTACCGTTAAAGCAAGGATAAGTGATTTCTAATACGCACATTTAATCTCGGACCCCCTATTAAAAGGACGAGTTTCAACTATTACCTAAGCTATGGGTGCTCATTACTTTAATATTATACTTACTTTCAATACTTTTCAGCTTGCATATTTTGTTATGTTTGGAAAATCTATTCAGTGTATTTTTAGCATGAGACGGAATTGCACTCGTCTCGTCATAAGTCGACTAAGTAGAACATATGTTGCAATTAAATAGTTTTGTAGTGTTTATCAGAAAAGGCATAAAAAATTAATTCGCCTCGATATTCAGTAATTTTTTCAGTTAATATTTTTCTATGCGCTATAAAGATATTTTATTAGTTACACTAATAAAGTACAACATTGATAATAGTAGATTTAGGTTAGTGAACTTAATTGTACAGTAATACCTACATTATATTATCACAATATCAAATTATTTCACAAAATGTTCAATACTCAACGATAATTGTTTGCGGAAATCAATTCGTTATATTGTCACGACTAAAGTGATCTTCGTCACAGTAATTGATGGTCGCAAGTTGCCAGCGAGTGATTAACGGCTGTGTGACATTTATGAATGCGTCACAAGTTAACATAACTTGTATTATTGAATGTAATACATGAAATACCTTGCAATGATACAGGAACATATCCGAATTGTATTTTTTATTTATTACTTTCCTATTAATTTCTTCTATTATTATTTATGATTAACTAAGAGGAGACTATACTTTTGCAAATTGCTTTTGAATAATAAGCACGAATTTACTATGTTATAAAATACTTGTAAGTATTGTTATTAAATTCAACATACTAATTCCTCACGCAGGTTTTTGGATTCGGTTGCAATTTTAAAACAAAACCAGAAAAGGGTTACCAAACAGTTACATTGCAGTATCTCTCGTGATAAATTGAAAGTCCATAGTGCGTTGTTCTCGCATCCAAAGTGATGTCCGTCAAAATAACTGATGGTCGCACGTCACCACAAGTGATTAAACCTTGCACGATATTTATGATTCCACGTCTGTTATATTGCAGATATACATGCAGAGTAGCATAAAATATGAGTATTACTCAATTATTGACTGATCCATATTGTGATGTACTTCCTACTCTATTCCTAGTAAGTGTCTAACTAAGAGTGCTTACACATCAATCAAGGGATCATGTCAATGCATGGTGACGATGACTGACTGATGTTAGACATCGGCGCTTGTGGTTACTTGGGCTAATTCTCATTCTGGGAAGAGAGCTGCACCTAGCAGTGAGGCAAATTGTTGCTAACGATTTACAAATAAGAAACCACCGCATAATTAATCCTATAAAATACAAAAAAGCACTTATTTATTATGGTTGCTTTCACTGAAATGTTTCCGAAATGTCGTTAGAATCGTCTCAGTTATTGTAGTGACAGGTT
>DWNY01002181.1:0-11403 GCA_018250635.1 Telegonus apastus | reverse complement strand
GATAACAAAAGATAACCTAAAAACATCAATTGAAAAAATCTTATCTCACCAATTCTCATTATCTCATTATGTAGGTACATATTAGGTACCAGGTCATTATTATATTTACAGAAGCTCGTTATAGTGTATGAGCTAGATGTAATTTCTAAATCCATTGGTGTTTTACTTAAAATATTTATTTAGTAGTTAAAATATCTTAGGTTGTGTTTTATCAAGAAATATCTTTGCAAAATGAGAACATTATTTTTGTTGCTGTATTTGTTTAGCTATAGACTGGATTTTCTACAATATGATAATAGTTGAAGGTATTGTGCCTAATTATTTTTCAACTAATCATAATATTAATGCATCACCTACACAGTACATATCTTAATTCTTATGGTGGCCTCCCACGGTCTGTGATATTACGGATGGTCGCGGACCAACCCAAACCGACGCGGTGTATTGTTTGTGTTAGCACAAGATAAGTCAGTAGAATTGCGTTCGATCTGCTATGAGTAGGTAACTTTTTTTTTAATTTTTAGAATGACTTCAAATCTCAAAACTGTCAGAACGCTCTGATCCCCCACCGTCCCAGCATAAATCCGCAGAATCAGGACCGTAGGAAACTAATATTATATATTAATGTATTATTCTTGTGTGTTTGTAGTGTGAGAACTTCTTTTTATAATTATTCTTATAGATATAGATAAGTCGACTTGCCTCACTAAATCCTGATTAAGCGTTCGCATCTCTTAAATCTCATTTTGCAAGAAATGTTCTTATACATTGTTCAACAGATGTTCACAATTACTTAGCCAATAAAAATACCCTAAAAACAGAAAACCTTCAGTATTAAGATTATTCGGGTGAGCAACTAGCAAAATTACGATCAAAATCAGATTAACCATCTACACGAATTCCCACTAATGTTTTCAGCGATCAAACTTAGCCAGTTTCAATTATAGATAATGGTCTAGAAAATAAAGTATTTGTATTCCAAAGATTAAGACATTGGTACTCGTATCATCTAAAACTCTTCTTACATTTTATTTGCAATTTTAAAATCTTATTCTAAGTTAAAACCAGAAACAAGAAAACCCAAAGTAAGTAGAGAGTCGCAGAATAAGTACCTACCCCCCCAGGATCTTCAACAGAACGCACCAGAGTACTGTAAGCGCTGGTCCCCTTTCTTGGTTTGATGAGAGCTAATTTGGTCCCGCATCTTCTGGTATTATTTTAGATGGTACACGGTCATAGATACCATCGTTGTTCCCGGGGTCTCTTACTGGCGAATCGTCTAGCTCCTTCTCTTTTCGTTGCGAGAGCCCCCCTTTTTTTGATAATTCGTATTCTAGCCCCGATCTACAAGGATTACCTACTGGTTAGTAGTGTGGTTACACCGAGCAAAATAACAACAAAAAAATCTTAAAATATTTCATAGTATTATCCCTCCACTGCTGAACATTCAAGTAAACCTCTTTTGATGTGGGGTTTTCCCAGTAGTCACCGCACATGGCATACGTGTATGTGGGCGTTGACGCTGCACAGGAAGACGCTGTCCATCTCCTAGATTTAACCTCTTCGTCCTATGATACGTACTGGAGCATGCAACCTACTTATTATTTGAGACCATCACCACACGTACAGACAGACAATAACAAATAATTTTATATTAACAATAACGAATATATCAAACAACTATAGAATAGATGAATAAATGTAAACATTACATATGCTTCGAACATTTTCGAAGGAAAACGTCCCTAATCCATGTACTTGGGACCTAATCTGGGGCCACTATCCATGCTCATAAAAGTCAGGTACCGCACCAGAAATTCGTAATGGTCCATCCGAGTAATCCGGCTTACTTACTAGTCGGATTATCTGAGATAACCTTTCATGTGTAGTCAGATAATTTTGGGTTCGAAATAAAACACATTAATTAGGGAGAAAATATTTAACAACAACTTGCGAATCTACAAATCAAATATTTTTTTTGAATATACTTGTAACTTGCAAACAATGCAATAATTTAATCACGTTAAACTGTGACATCAATGTTTTGACTTTTGTTATGCAAAACGTGTGAGCTTTAGAACGTGTTTCACAATATCTTTCTGTCAATTTTACCAGTATTGACGATTAACACATCGCTCTTTTTTACATGTACAAATGCTGTTCAGGTAATGGTGATTACAGATACCGGTAAAAATCATCCGCCTTTTCTTTGGAAAATGCAGTTATCTCAGGAGCACTTCTGTGATACTTCATAGAAAGCTCGTCGCGGTCACTCAGGTAGTCACTACCGGTACTTACCTATAAAAAAATCGGCGTCTTAAAAACACATGTATCTTTCAACTTCAAGTTTTTTTTTTTTTCGTAGATACACGAACATTTACATCGGCCGCAGCCTATTATGTTCAGATGAGTAATCGTTATATTCACATTCTCCCTGTGGACACTACGGACTAGCATTAGACAATTATACTTAGCTTCGGGTATATATATCGGCTCGCTTGCCTCGCACTACGTATTCACCTGGCGTCCGCCTTTCCAGTAGTACTTCATCGCTCTCCGCGCCCGCGCAATGCTTTGGCCGAGATGACAGTATATACTCATACATTCATATATAATACTCATTTATTATATCCTTATACATCCAATCATGTACCCATTTACAATTGTAAACCTGTAAACTACAGTAAGTACCTAATCGCTAGTGACATTTGACATTGACATATAAGGCTGTAAGGTATTGATCCTTAATTATATTGACATCATAAGAATATTTATTATTTACAATTTTCTATGACTCTTGATATGTGGCACAAACTTCAAACAAGCCGTGATTAAATTGAAATGTTATTACATAATACCCAAGTATCGTGGCTTCCCATTTTCATTACAAAATTATATTCTCTATGTAGACATCTACTTTAGTGATTAAGGCTTAATAAGAATATAAATTAGTTGTTTTATTTCTCCATATATTATTAATGGTCCTGTATAAAATGATGGGTGTAATCACTTATTAATTAGTGATCCTAAACACTCGAACTCGTTCGACCTCTAGTTATCGCCGTAAGTGTTTAAAAATACGCTCCATCTTTAAAAACTAGTGAATTTAGACTTGCAGAGTCGCTATAGATAGACTATAGTGTCTTCTCAAGAATATGGTAAATGACATTTTTCCACGAAGAAGATACATAGGCATAGAGTTATAATACATAGAGTAGGGGAGCCAAAGGCAGGCCTGTGAGTGTCCAACAAATAATATAAGAGGAGGAGGAATAATATAAATGAGAGGTCTATACTTATCTTTGCCTAGTCACACATACGAAAAAGAGAGATAGATAGGTAACCTCATTTGCTTTCTCTTTTTTCGAGGACACATTTTAAGCTTGCTTCTCTACTATATGTATAACAACTCTATGTACCTACGCTGTTACGTTGAAAGCACCAATGTAGGTACGTATAGGTTGTCCTTGTAGCCTGGGACCAGAATAGAGCTACGGTATTCCATGCCTGTCGTAAGACTAAAAGGGGGCTTCCGGGGTTCCCGCAACCCCGGAAGCTCCAATGCTCACCGAGGCAGAGCCCGTTGGCGTTTCACGCTCGGAGGACGCCGGTTGTGTTCCGTTAGAGATCCCGGAGCAGCGCTGAGGATGGTGCCACCGGAGGGTTTTAATACGGTGGAAATTAGAGATAACCCGGCACTGCTCCCACAGCGTCGGATACCTTTTGAAGGTTTCCCCCTCGTCAAAAAAGGTACGCATAGGCATTTTATTTATGTTCTTACTCGGTTTTAAGTGGCAAAGATTTTAATTCAAGATACTCAGCAATTTAGACAATTTTGTAGAGTAGATTTTAGACAGTTACTTCTTATATTTAATCGAAGACACTTTTCTTCCATAAGAAGTATTGTTTGTGATTGTTATGGTGTGTTTGTCTTTTATCGGTAATGTTTCACAAACAGTCGGTCATTAGTGCTGGTGATTTTCACTGTGCATAATTTTCTACATAATACTCGTAGTTACGTTTGAACTTTCCCTACGCAAATAGACTACCGCCCTCAATCTGTCAAAATAATTGCACAGTCATACGAGGCAGAACTAACTAAGTTGACTCAACGAATCGGGCACAAATTCGACGGCAAAATGAAAATACAAGTGCAATTTCTATTCGTAAATCCGTACGTGTTCGGTGTCGGATTAATATCTTCGAAGCTTATTTGTATAGTGATGTACGTATCTCGGTCCGACTAATACAAAATGGCCACTAATCAATGAATTGTTTACGAGAACGATTGCCTACATTGTGAAAATAGTATTTTATTAATTAGAAGATTACGGATAAAATTAACACAGACATAAATTAAATTTAAATAACTTATTCCTTTCTTTCCTTCTAATATTTAGCCGTAGTTTATTAGTACAATACCTAAAAACAAATATTTTCTAAATTTTCGGAATTAGGTATACAATTCACAATTCCGTTAATAACTTTTGGACAACAGCCAAAAAGTTTACTTTAGCGAACCCTGCTATCACAAGATAACAGTCCGAATTCGAAAGTCCGGCACTAACAAGCTATTTTCTTGTGTAAGCCTCTGAATTGTATTGAGGAAGAAGTGTTTTCTATGACAACAGTAATGAAAGTACGCTAAAGTAAGAGATTTACGTCCCTTGAAACAAAAACAAGGTATCTACGTTACCTAATACTTGTACATATGTAAAGAAACATGGCCATCCATTTTAAACCAAATTAGTTAAACTTTTCACTTGGTTCCCAAGTCAGTGATGCTATATTAGGGCAGCAAGTTCATTTTTTTTATCTTTTATAAAGTTACCGGTACTGGAGCGAGCAGCGATAGCTCTCAATCGGTGGTCCAAGGTTCGAATTCCAGGCAAGCGCTTCCGATTTTTCAAAGTTATGTTCGTATTGAAAATGAATTATCACTTGTTTTAACAGTGAACATAATCTAGTGAAAACCTACTCGCTTGAGAGTTCTTTAAAAAAGTTTTCAAGAGTCTCTGAAGTTCACCAAATTGCCCTTGGCCAGCTCATTTAACTTTGCATTAAAGATCAGTTCCCAGAGTTAACGAAGTTAAACCCAATGAATATTGTTATCATATATTCATTGGGTTTAAATTTGAAAATAATATTATTAGATTCCATGAAAAGTATGTAAATTTTATTTTGTATGTAACTAATATAATCAAAAAATAATAAACACGCTGAAATATTTTTACGTAATGTTATGAGTAGAAAATATAAACAAAAATACGGAACCTTTATACAACAGTATTATTCTTTTATCAAAATACTTACTAAGAGATTCACTACAGAGAAGAGTGTTGTAGATAATTCTGGCTCATTTCCATTTTAACCAGCATCTGTTAAGCTGTTTAGTTTACTTTAGAAGCTCAGTTAATTTATAGTTCATGGTTGTTAGATAGTACTTAAGTAAGTAGGTAAGTGAGTGATACTGCTTTTACAGCATTAAGAATTATAAATCTTATAGGTACAATACAAGCAGGGTGAAAGCTTTTATTTAAAGCCAAAATATGTAAATCAATATCTTTATCAATGTATTATAGTCCACTAATTACTCAATTTAAATTTTACAACAATAATGAGCTTGACTTTGTTACAATTAAATCCATCAATATTTCGCTAGGCAAATAGTTAAACGTTATATTAATCCAAATATTTTCCAACCTGTTTGATTAAATGGCTAAATATCATTCTGAAAGCTAGTTGATCGATGCCGTTTAGTAAAAAAGCTAGGCTGTTAATTTTAAGCACTAATTACTAATTAATCTAATTAGCTGCAAAACTTAAAGTCGGTGCGACGACGTCTTATTTACCTACACATTAAAAAGTCATGACATAAAAAGTGACTTGTGATAATTTTCATGTTCACGGCATTAAGTAAAGTTCAGTGTAAACAAATAAGTATAGTTTGTAATTAGCATTCAGAGCAGACGTAGCGCCTTTATTAAACCAACCTTAGTTTACGGAATGCTAACGTTCGCCTGTCACTACGTTAAAGGCAAAATATTTAGTCACAATCACGCCCTGTCGTTATTCAGTGACAGTCTCCCTAATAAGAGGCACCAGGATACAAATATATTTTAACGCTGTTCAATGTTGTAGTAACTATATCGACAAAGAAAACGCTTAAAACTTATTATCTAACTATTATCTGCATGATTAACATTTTTACCAAGAGTATAATAGGTACAGGTGGACCCGCTACAATTGTCGAACTTCGACCATAAATAAGACACGTGCAAAGTAAAATTATACAATAAAAAAATACATTTTATAAAACTGTATTTTGTTTCAAAGAAAGACTTCACTATATAAGAAAATTCGTCATAGCAAAAATTCTTTTTTCAATAATCGCGGCTCTGACAACGTCAATCACCTTCCCTTTCCTCACTCCGCCACTCTCACCACTGCTCTTCTGCAGCCTTCTGTATTTTTCGTCTGTGCATTAGGAAAACATTCATTATAAAAAAGGTTTAGTTTTCTGAGCCGCAATTAAAAGCAATAACGAAGTTTTCACGGGAACACGAAAAGAGCTGTTTCATTGCATGATATTATTTTTCAAAATATGACAGTCAATGACTTTCTTATGGAGATAAAAATAATATTTATACAAGTTAGCAGCAAAAAGAATGTTGCAATATAAGAACGTACCTACCTAAGTAATTACTATACGTATACCTTTACCTGTAAAAAGCAGATTTTTCTTTCAATATTTTGGGGGTCCAATATGTATTTTGTAAACAAAAATATATCTAAATATAAAATAATACATAGATATTGTTCTAAGTAGGTACTGAAATAGTGACAAGAATTTAGTAGATACCTATATATTTACGTATTAATAAAATATTAGATATTATTTGCTACACTAATTAAATTGTTATAAAATGACATTCATACATAACAGTACCATAATATTTACAAGTTAATACATAAGTATTACAAACCCTCAGATGCCGATTATAGTTCTCATGAAACATTTGTTGCCCAAATCCGAATATAAAACATAAAAAAGAGTTATAACGTTAATTTAGACGTTACGCAGGTGGTGCCGCACCAATATAATACTTGTAATAATACCTACGTTGCGCAGAAATAATATTTTAACATAGGAGAGCTGAAAATCCTTTTACAAGCAATTTATAAGTCTAATAACTTTCAAGGTACCTTACTCTTTTTCTGATTCGAAAACAAAATCAACGAAGTAAGCAGTGATAGCGTAATGATAACTATGAACACTGACTTACCTGACACGCCATTTACCTATAGTAAAGAAAAACATTGAAAGAAAATCTCATGCCTTTTAATTTTTAAATATTTAAAAAGATACCAAACATATCTGAAGTCAACCAGTAGTTCCTGACCACCGTGGTGCATATGGACAAAATTCTTCTGTGAGAAATTAGACCCTTGCCCAGCAGGACCCTAGAACAGTAAAACCCTTAATCATCCGTCGTCCACAGCATATCGAATAAACATAATATTTAACGCCTAATAATCCCTATAAATAATCCGTGTTAATAATCTCTATAAATATTGGGGTACCTAACAATTTTAAAGCCAAAACGACATTTGGCTGGTTCTCAGCTATGAAAATAACGTTCATTAAAGCCGATTCAGTGTACAATACTCTTAGGTGAAAGCCAAACTGTCCTATTTAGTGATTAATAAGGCTTTAGCTATTCATAAATTTTATTGTATATCTGACAAATGAAAATTATGGATTAGGTGAAAAAGATTTAAAATATGTCTTTTAATGTAGGTGAGGTACCTATATGATTTCAATATAATATGTTCCAAGATGTCCAAGGTTTTGTTTACTTGTTTTCTAGTCCATGGTTTCCAACATTGAGACTAAGACATTTACTCGTACCTATAACATACATAGGTAGGTACCCACCTAAAAGTGTGTGTAAGTATATGCATCAACCTACCTAACATTATACATGTAAAATCGATTTGTAGGTACTTAAGTAGACAGATAGGTTCGTACATAATACAGCAATAGCAATGTTCTTATTGACCATAACATAACATGAAAAAAAGTTATAACGGCTTCAAAAGAAGCTGTATATTAGCTATTTTTATCAAAGTACTAAATTCAATGTCAGAATTCCGTGTTGTCGGTACCTACCTTCGATAGCGAAAGATACTCGAATATAGGCATAGGTATACCCAAAGTCAGCACTGATACCTATCTATCTAAATTCCAAAACAAGGGCCACCAGAGGCAATAAATCACCAGCAAAAATTACGCCATTACCGTAATAAACGTTTAACTAGTTATCAGGACTTTTGTCCGGAATTATCATAACGAATTTTTGGTCCACATGATACCGATATCTAGTTGTCAGAATTATCGCTATCACCACGCGTAAATCGGACAAGTAGTTACCTACCTTATCTATCGATATTGCCAATAAAATTTAACGTTGTAAATTTTTGGAAATAAACCTACCTAAAATAGGTGTACTTTATAATATCTTTGCCTACCTTCGAATAATACATGTTTACCTACCTGATTACTTTTAAGTAGAGGCCTTGTAATTTATTACGACAATTAGATTCTCACCATCAAAAAGTAGTTATAGCCTCGTGGAAAATTGCTCTCTCAATCTAGGGGTCCAAGGTACTCCTCACTTTCTTTGATTTTGAATTGACCGTGCATAGCAGTGGGACGTACTACTATAACGATTCACCACGAAGACGAGAAGTCCGCAAATGAGACAAATAATGTCTAAGATTCCTAGAACCCCACCATACAAAACTGTTTAAAGCGCGAAACGCTTTTAGAAAACTCTTTACTAAAGAGCTTCATTCTTTCGTCATTTCACATTAACCGTTATACCTATCTATAGGGAGTACAACTTTTTTACTTTATAAAACAATTCATCATAAAATTTACGCTAGTTCGCAGAATTCCAATAAAACTTAGTAGATGTGCCGAATGAACAGCGAAGCCCTGGTCTGCAAAACTTCGGAAGTTGAGCACGTCTCTTCGAAGTAGGGCTGCACTATAATAAAATTGAAGCACCATTGAGCAAGGGAAATATGTTAGCCAAACTTATATGAAATTATTGAAATGAATTTTGATTCAGTATACTTACTTGTAAGTTCATTATTTTTTGAATCACTCATAGCCCCCCGCCTTGCAACATTAAGCAAGGTCGGACGCAGTCAGTGGATGAATGACTCGACGCTTGTGGCAAAATTTCATGCTCACTACCGTGCTTCGAAGGACACGCAAAACTGTTGTCTCGGTTTTTATCATTGGATAGCAGTGGTTAAACATCGTCGAAGTCATATAAGCAGTATGAAAACATCCGACACGGTTGGGCCACTAACCCGTATCGCAATTGTAGGAAGAGACTCGTGCCCAACAGTGGGACACAAAAAGGGCTGCGGCAGTAGGACATAAATTTACATAAAAGATTTTATTTTACTTTATTTATATTTGTCCTTAGAGAACGATGGATAAAGGCAAGTGCCTACCTCGAAGAGATTTTGTTCCATATGTTAAACTAAGCTATGTTAACATTAGATCTGCTGCGAACAATATATTCTTACCTAAATGCTAACTAATCTCTAAAGTTATGCGTCAACTGTAAGCCAGCATTAAATTACAGTTGCATTTGGACCGCTGATTTTAGTCAGTGAATTTAATAATCGACTTACGCAAACACCACACTTATTGTTCTGGTTAAATACTCTATTTATTTAATTAATTTCTGTAATATAAAAGTGGGAGAGTGCGTTGTGGTTCGCCTTCACTGGCACCACCGCCACGCCTGTTTCTACTTAATAAGTAGAGTGTTTTAAGGAAGACATACTTATCTGACGTACTTGTCCGAGGCGTATTAACTAAGTCCTCAGTGGTAGCCACGCATTTCTGGCCAACTTCAAGTGACCTGCATGCTCGTTTGTTGCTTCCATATTTTAAAAATGTCACTTGTAGCTCCTTTTCAATAATAATAAAGATGTGATTATGTAAATAATTACGAAGTTATAAAAAAATCTTGAATATTTATTATATCAGAAGTACCTATTCAATTTGTACTACGAGATAAAGGAAAGTTGTATAGTATCATTAATTTTAAGTCATTAGATGAATCAATACAACCAAACATTTCCTTTCCTAACACTGAAAGTTTGATAAAGAAAGGACCTCGAATTACGTAAGAACACTTCTATGAGACGCTTTATTGGAACTTATTTAGTACGTACTAAAACAAATATGTACTTTTTTCCTAATAACCAAACAAGAAAAGTTTTGTTAGCAAATATGTCCATCGGGTCTAGTTTGTAACTTGGTCTATGAGCTTCGACATGTTTATTATCCAACGATTCTCTAACAACGCTTGTAGAGACGTCCGGATTCAATGTTTGAGGCACCAGAAAAGTGATAAACATTTTCATCTGTTCTTAGTATTAGATCTGTATACACTATTCTTGTGATATATGTATAATTTAAAATATATTGTAATATATGGTGTCGGTATTGAATAGCACTACACCGTTTCTTCTCGTGGATGTCGTAGGAGGATTCTACGGACTAAGGGATAAAACCCTAGAAATGAGGAACAATATCTTCCTGTGTAACATTAACATGTACTTAGGTCACCAACACGCATGCCAGACGCGGTGCCTATTGGTAAAAACGTCCTATAGGGCCCCTAATTGACGTTTTTGACCCTAATTTAGGACACGCCTATGCCCAGTATTGAACTTCAAAGGACGGATATATAAATTCTGGTATCAAAATATATTACTGAGGACATGCAGGAAAAACAACACCAGATTTTTTCAAAACTGATGTATCATAAAAAGAACGCCATGCCCCCATGTACGTGCCTGCAATGAACTGTTATCGTTATGCATAATAATAATTACGAGAAAAGCGTCATCTATGTAGTTAGTGTACTCTTAGAATATCAGGAAACCCAATACGTACGGTAGTAATTATATCCCCGTATTATTTTATGTTGTTTTCTATAGCGGACCCCATTGTAACTTGTAAAATATCGTAAGCCGAAGTTTCGGGAACCGAGAACGTTCCCATGAGGCTAAAGGCCATTACCTATAACTGGTAATTAAAATAAGGGTTCAAAAAATAAAGCAGCTATTGTTTGTGCAAAATTATTAAGTAGGTATTCAGTATATTTTGTCCAATAAATACATAAAAATACTTTTGTTATACATTATTCAAAATAAGTATAATACTTAGTATCTACTAAATATAAAAATAAAGAGTTCTTATTTAATGTGAAAGGCAGAATTCACAACCAAATATTGCTCAAATTGAGGCAAAAATTTCACGACGGCACTAAAGTTTTTCGACGAAATATTTTTATCCATTTAAACAAT
>DWNY01002180.1:0-11404 GCA_018250635.1 Telegonus apastus | reverse complement strand
AATATTAGAATAAATATCTATAAACGGAAGTTGCTATTCATCGTATTAGTAAATAAGTATGTTATGTAGGTATATTATTGTCTTTGTATTTATTTCAATTTTGTATATTTAAGAAAGATAATATAAAACTACATCGTGATGCTTGATATTCTACGTAGGTACCTCTCATCGTAAACGGTGTATAAATTTATGGCTCAAATCTCGCAATTGAACCACAACTAGTGTTAATTTAATTAACGATCGCAGCTATTATGTCTGCGTTCATAATTGTAGTAGTTTTAGTAGGTTTTATTTCACTTGCACTGCTAGCTTTTTAAATACTCACTGACTTACCTACTTACAAATAAATGATATTGAAGTGTCTGCTTGTAATATCAAAGTAACAACCTTTTATATGTACTCTTTGATATACAATAGTTTATAAATGCAAAAGAAAGTATACAAGGTACCTATAACAAAAATACAATAACCTATATATTTTTTGTCTGTCTGTCTCTCTGTCTGTTTGGCTGAGGAAATCTAAACGGCTAGACCGGTTTTTGACGGTACTTTCATTAGTAACAAAGTAGCTGAGAGTCTAAGGCGTAACTTAGGCTACTTTACTTTTTGAACAAAGCATGACCGCGCGGACCACGCGTTGCTATTAGGCAGATAATATTGTTTGCCTTCTTTAACGCGGGTGAAACCGCTGGGATCAGCTAGTTTTAATATGTAACAATTTCAATTATTTTCTCTACTAGTTGGCAATGAGCTGACGCCGCGCGTTCATGCGTAAAATCTGGTATGTTTTATATGTTCTCGGGTACCTAGATAGACAAGTTAATCAATATGTAGTGTCTTTACTTAGCGTAACAATTTTGTCAGCAATTAGTACTGTTACATTTTTTGCGGTTTGATTGGATATGCCATTATATATCAAATCCCTTATTGCTAAAGAATGAAATGATATACAATTTTAGTATATCACCCCCGACTGCAATACCTGTTTTTTATGTTTTGGAAGTAGCAAACGAGAATCCAGCCCACCTTATGGTAAGTGAGCGCTGCCGCCCATGGAGATCTGTAATCAACCCCAGATGGATCACAATCCTACCAGAGGTCAGCCACAGATGCGTTACTACTCCTGAGGACTAAGTTGGAAGGCCTCTAATAAGTATGTCTCCCTTACCTTATGTATGTATTCCATTGCCTAGTTATTAACAATTTGGAACGCCTTGAGGTTCTACTTGGTTATTACCTAAATGTGCATTATTATTGTAATAAACCATTTGAATCTATAAACAAACATTTATTTTTAAGGCTCTTCAGTTTACAGTTATAGTAGTGTAATTTTATTACTAAATAAACCTAATAATACTTTTGGTGAATTCTGGACCTCATATTCTGGGTATCAAAGTCATATTAATATTTAAAAGTAATCAATAAATGTATTCACCCAGGTGAAACATCTGGTCAAATAATTCAGATTTCAATGTTGTACAGGAATAACATATTCTCAGCTCGGTTAAGTATAATTAACGCACATTACATCATCACAAACGAATCCCAGCGTTGTCCTTTATTCCGGCTTAGGGTTGACTGAGAATGTCTTCACATGTATATTGTACATGGAATTTGGAGAAGGAATTTAGATATATAACTGAATGTTAGTCTTTGCCACAAAATTCTTTACATCTATGTTGTTTAGGTATTAAGCAATCAGTCTAGTAGCAAGCAGTCAGTCTCATATTAATTAGTACTAGTGGACTCACCACAATGGTCGAAATTCGAGCATAATTGAACGAGATAATAAATTTAAATAAAAAAACACCCTTTATTAATTTTAGTCTGTGCATTAGAAAAACATTAAACCTATAATATAATATTGGAACTTAAAGAAATAAACGTCTCTTTATCACCCTTTATCTAGGGATAAAGGCCCGTTCAGACTCGTTCAGTGATTACCAAGACTACACAGGCAAAGAAGCAAAAAATACAAGACGATTTATTATAGTCTGAAATAAATTTAAATAAATATTAGGCAATTCATAAAAGTAAAAAACACGCTTTCACACTAGTCAATTGGACTTCTTTCTAGTGCAACAGAACTTACTAATAGCCAATGAAGAGTTCCACCAATTTCCTCCCTTCTTCTTCATCATCAGACTCGTTCAAGGATACCAAATTGCATTTTCATCTGAATTCCATATAAATACCATGTTTCATTTGAATACAACAATTAGAGGTAGATTAAAATTGACTTAAGATTTGATAATATTGTATGTTACTTAAAAGTCACAAGTGGCAGTCAATTACAAGTGAAGCTTATTTATACATGCGTGTAAAAATACTCAACTACTATCGCCGTGTCACAGATGTTGAACTGAGTTTTATTTATTTGCGTAGCCTTTGACAGGCAACCCTGATTTAAGAATGTGGCAACCACATTTAAAAAGCTTGATCTCACGTGATTCACCGTCGACTGGTGAGTAATTCGTAACAATTAATAAACAACCAACGTGTGTAACGCCTCGTTACCGGCCACTGTTTAAATTTTAATTTCATGTTTATAAATAAACGGTCATAAGTAAAAATATTCGACTCAGTTGTATACCACACGCATCGCTCGATGCGCTTCTAGAAAAAAAAAAACCATGTTCAATTCTAAACTGCCAACTTCATACGTAAAGTTTTGTTTTAATATGCTCATTAAGTAGGTTATATAATTGGAGCGCTCAAGGAAACAATATACAAACAATCTTATCCCCTTTATAATATTATATAGTATAGACAACAAATAATTCATTACAAAGAACATACAACAAAATTGTAGCTATATTTGTTAGGTACGTTAAATTAAGCGTAGGAGGACTGGGATGCATACTCTCAAAATACGTAAACCGAACGTGTGGGACTGGAACCAGACACCGAGGCCTTCGTACCATCACAACAAAATATATTTGTGAGCTATCTTTACTTATATTTCAATCAGTTCTAAGTCTTAGATCTGATCACCCAGCGTCATAAACACATAGGCAGTTTTTAGTATTCGTTGTTTTAAAGCTATTTTGCACTATAGTCACACAACGCTACTGCATAACCTATCCATTATTATAATAATATATAAAAAATATGTACCTATGCGTATTTATTTCTAGTCTTGGGAATGTTTAGTAATAAATTTCTGTAGTGAACGATAACGAAACGATAAACTTAAAAGCTAAAAGCGTTAAAATGTTTCTATTTAAACAGAGTTACCGTGTTTATCTTTAATTTGGAAATATCTGCCATTTTCTAAATAAACTAGCCTATTCTCTGTCTTTAGTAAGTAATCTTGTAAACGGCGGAACAATTTTCTACAGGACTTTTTTACGTTAGAAATTTATAATAGCTATCTCGTACAAAAAGTCAACATGTGTGCATTGCAATCGGATAAACACGCATTCAATCGCAACTTTCCTCAATTTGCTGCTGCGAAGTGCAAATACGCGTCCATGTTAATCTATTAACCTAATTTTGCGGCTTATGTGGGTTACGCCCTCAACGCTCTCGTACAAAATGAGTTTTACTTTTAATAGGCTGTTGTTATCTTGATGACACTTTTGAACAAAACATAGGTAAGCATGTAACTTACCTTTTCGCTTACCTTTAATACTGGTAAGTTTTTGCGTGTTTTACGACACATCAGTGAAAATTAAGCAAATAAATAAATCCGCTAGTATAGTTCTCATAACACGTTAATTTGGGTCTTATGCCAATATGTTCCTATTAAATAATTTATTTCTTTCTGATAATATACGCTGGAGGATGCACATGTTTTCAGTGCAGAGTAGGCATTACAAACAGTTATTCAATTCCCAAAAAATACCTGATATAATTTCTTTTTATTAATCAGGTTTATTAAACTAACATGACAATTTCATTAAGCTGTGTACATTGCCTTTGTATTGAAATTTCTTTTAGTTTTAAAGTTCCTAATGTAAGTTCCGCAAAGATTTAAGAGAACGCTCTATGAATTTCGATTAGAAATATTTTCCAAGCAATGTTGGAAAGGATTTTCTGAATCAGAGACATTTTTAACGGAAAGCGATTGGTTGGTCCATTGCCAAGTTTATGTCAGCAGAATATAAGTTTTATTGGGTCATGTTATTGCAGTAACATGATAAATACCTTCGTTTAGTGTCGCCGTGACTCGACCGCTTTGCAGCACTTCACGATTTAACTGTTAATAACTGAATACAATTTTGAGCCAGAGTTTACATGATGAATTTTTACGAAACCTCTCCCCTAGGTAGGTATTCTGCAATTAAACAGTCAAATTTAGTGCTCAGAGTTCTGTGACCAAGCTACAAGGTAAATAAAACATGATAGGTACTTGGTTTTAACTGTTTTATTAATGTCTTTCAGTTGCAAAATAAATTAAGGTACCGCAATATTATTTGTTCCTTTATCGTCCTATATTTTAAATTATTATAGGTAGCCTTTTAATTTTTTGTATATTATGGTGGGTTTCCTTAGCCATAGAAGAACGGAGCCATCGATGCCATGAATTTACGATAGGATGCATGACTGATATTCCCACATCCCTACTTACATTTAGGAGGTTATTTTTAGTGCGTAAAAGAAATTTGGGAGTTTTAGGAGCATAAATTAACACTTGCGCCATTTTTTGTCGTCAAATTGCAGAGACGCAAAAACCTTTGTTGTGCAGGCACTTTAAGGATTCAGAACTAATGATTTGAAACAAAAAATGTTTACTTACGTACCACGATGATACGTAATGGTGCAAAATCATCAGAACGGAAATCGGAAATGAAGTTTGCCAGTTTTTGTGTCCGTATTTGTTAACGTTTGACGATGTAAAGCCTGAATGAAATGTAAGAACACGAACAAGAGTACAATATACAGGAAACACAGCCTTAAAGTAGCGTTGTAGTTGCGAACCGTTGGTGACCATTTTTAAAGTGCACAAAACATCTGGTTTTCCATAGTTATCCATTATTACTATTTGATTGTTTGTGCACAAAGTTTAGCAAATCAATTTAATTAACTGATAGTAACAAAGCGAGGAACCACAAGGAAGTAATTTAGTCAATTAGCCTGCATCGGCTGCGCTCGCAGGACCGAATGCAAGCAATTATTGCAAGTTGCAGTGTTCCTGTTTCCCGCGTCCCAAATGCAATTCCTGATGCGATGGCAACAGACTTTAATTGAACGATTGAATACTAAGTATGCAACTTTTTCTTGTATCATAATTGGATTTCATTAATTGACTAGCCTCACTTCGCAGCTCTCGTTGATTATTATACAGCAATTCTAGATTTTTCGATATTTTTCCCAAAATATTTCTTTTGTTAAAGGACAGTTCGTGAAGTAAAGAGAAGACAAAAAGTTTAGTTGGGTACTTAATATGTACCTTATATACGGACCGCTCATAATCCCGTCTCTAGTGTAGATGCCAGGAATCTTGACATCTAAGCAATTAACGGCACAGTCACGAATTAAATGGGTGACGGCTAGTGCCAATTTTTTACGCAATGCAAGCTCTTGTGCTTTGAAATGCACGACCGGGTTTGTTCTAGTACTTGGTTATTAAAATCGTTAAATAAACTTAAAAAACACGTGGCTTTAGTACTTCCCCTTCAACTACGCGTAGAAGCTGCGTGGTGGAATACCTATGCCTAGTTGTGGGGAGAAATTCATGCGCAACCCATAGATATAAAAAGCAGCTAATATAAGTCAATCTTTTTATAGATCTGACGCTCTGATAGGTATAACGTAAACCAACGAACTGACCTTTACTGGAAACGTGGCTCACATTTATGAGGGCATAGGCCAACGCTTATCCGTTTATCAGCAAAATGCATTACCCGGGGTGTAGGTTCTCTTCCGGTAGCTATACAGTCACTAACGATAGAAACTAACCGATATAAACTGGAGCCACTTTAAACTTGTCATTAAGAATGAAACTAAAATTCCTCGTGTCTATTTCTAACGAAGTTTCACGGGAATGTATAAAGCATTGTCACGGACCTCATAGTATTCCATTCGAAGACATTGGCGTTGATTGAACGTCAGATTTCACCGGACTTGCCTTGTTGAAATATGTTACAAAGAAGAAAATTGACGTAACGATTAAAACAGTTGTGTTCAAATTGAACAGGAAGAATCAAATCAATTTAAACAAACAATCAGGATATAGGCACAAACGTTATCTAATCGGACCTCGTTATATTGTTCTATCATTTGAATGCTAAAAACTTCCTTTTTAACTAGCATCGGACAACGCCGATGTGTCCTAGTTTCAGGCAATCCGGGGATAGTGCATACTTTTGCTTTTCGCTTTTAATTTCAAAGCTGAAAGCTAGATGACAGATAAATGCTTGCAAAAAATTACCGAAATTCATCTGCTTTAACTGCAGTGATTTTAAAATAATTATCCAAAATATTTCCCGTTTTGTATACGTTATGGAAGTGGCAAACGAGCATGCAGCTCACCTTATGATAAGTAGCCACTACCATCCATGGACATCTGTAATCAACCCCAGATAATATCACAGTCCTACCGTAGGTCGATCACAGATGCGCTGCTACCCCTGAGGACTAAGTTGGAACGCGTTGAATAAGTATGTCTCTCTTGCCACAACCTTCAAAGCAGAATACAGCAGCGCTTAAAACTGCTGTTACAAGGCAAAAATAGGCGTGGTGTCGCCGGAGTCGAACCACATAGGGTTCTACCACCATCAAAACCAGTACCTGAAATGTAATGTAAAAACCGTTCACAAGGATGGAGTGTCAATAGTATCATTATGTCTATAAATATTCAGTGATTAGGAAATTAGAAACGCAGGCGTCATGTTATCATGTGTTTACAATTACAACATAATACATTGCTGTAACTTTATAGACTGCACATGTAAACAGCTCCCGTTTCTCATTCACTGCATACCTGTTTCATAGTGTAGACGTACGATCACCTTGAAAATGAAACTTTGCGTATGGAGTACTCTTTTGTACACTTATCTAGCACCTTGTTGCCTAGCTACTTTGCAGCCTACCTACTTCTAGTTGGTCAATCAAGATACACTTTCGATTTTCCATATTTTTAAAACATTGCAGTAAGAAAATAGCTTTCAGTCCATCTGAAGCTAAATGGTCACTGCCAGTACTGCCACCTATGGATGTATGTAAACTATAACAAACACCATAGAGCACAAGGGTTTTACCTGAAATATGTACGCTGGAAGGGCATGGAAGCTTTCATGGTTGACTTTCATTTAATCAAGAAACGTTTCATGCTAATAATAGCCGACGGTATCTCTTCGGTGGACCAAGCTAGTTCTACTCTACTTCAATTTTAATATCTGTGAATACAGCTTAAAGATTGAGATACAGATTACCTTACCATTTTATAATAGAAAACATTTTGTTTCAGGTGGTTCCCAGGCTATTAGGATCACTTGTGGGCGGCGGCATGAGTCCGACGCAGCATTTGGAACAACAGCAGGCTTTAGTGAAACAGTTCGCGGAAATATTAGAATTCGTACTCAAATTTGATGAACACAAGGTAATTTTGATATCTCAAAAAGTCCCTCGCACAATTCCGTTACGTACAAATATACGACTGAGACTACGTGTTAAAAAAACCTTATATGTATTTTTCGTCTGTGCATTAAGAAAAGATTATAAGGAAAATGAGGTTTAATTTGTTAAGCTGCATTTAAGTACAAGGTACGAACAAAGTATATAAAGAAATAACGTATATTTTGACATAGACATTTGACATAATATTCGACTATATGTGTCTTACATAGTCAGTATTGTTATCAGTAATGCAATTTAACTTAATGTATTTGTAACAGTTATCTATACAAAATAACAATATTGAAGTGTTTGTTTATCAAAATAACAATCTCTTACTACATGCATGTATTTTGTCTGTCTGTCTGTCGGCTAGACCGATTTTGACGGGACTTTCACTGGAAGATAGCTGAAGGTCTAAGGCGTAACTTAGGCTACAGTAATTTATGAAAAAGAATAAGCGCGTGCTCCACGCTCATGTGGCCGCCATCGCGGGCTTTAATGTATTAGGCAGATATTAATGTATACCTATTTACTTTTCTAATGTGGTCGATCAACTAATGTTTTATAAATTTTCAAGATGTTTTTTGTGATGTATCCAAATCATAAAATTATAACGTTAAGTACAAATAATGATAAAATTATTTATACAGTAAGTAGTTATTTATTTTATCACTTTATTTAACTTTTTTAGACTGTTCCAAAATAGTGACGATGAACCTAATAAATTTAACAGTAAATCGCAAAATAAAAGAGCTTGACTAGAGTTAACAAAGCCTTTGAAGTCAATTTTGGCGTACATCACGGTTCTACCTTAAGTCCTTTATTAGTAATGAACTTCATAACTACAGATAAATTGTTCGCAAATAACATAAAAAAAACTTGGGAGAGATGACATTAGTCAGTTATATTTGACTTGGCTAGAAATGCTCGGCATTAAAATGAATCTTTTAAAACAGATGCAAGACATGAAATATAATTGCAGTGGTAATTGCCGACGATTAGAAGAATGTAACCATAATGGTGACATAGATGTATTTTACTTCACTATAATACATCATGTCAACAAAGCAATGTGTAACGTAACAAGAATAGTACCCATAGGTAATAACTCAATCAGCAATTGAGAGCCCTTTTGACCCCAACCTTGCAGTGTCGTTGCTCCAAGACAGCACGACTACATGCATTTAAATCGTGCTATTATTTCTTTAATTTTCCTCGCAAACATTAAAATACTTTCAGGTCTGACAAGTATTTTGTGTAGTCATGGTTAAAGACTATTTATTTGTAAAAGTTTAAATAATAATAACATATTCGTTTTCAACATATTCGAAGTCAATTTATAGTACTCGTTCAAGGTATGGGTAATAAATATATCCGTGTACCTTGCGAATTTTAAATACAGTAAATATGATTCATATCTTCTTTAAACCGTTTTCTGATCAAACACACAATAAAATGAAACAAAATAATCGATATTCGATTTTGTCTCTATAGAAGCAATTGATTCGATTGTAACTATTCATAATTAATCGTCAGACAATGCTACATAAACGTTAGTCACATCGGCCGACAAAGTTATAAGACTGATAGAAAGTAATGAAGCACGACCTCGCGTTGAGTCACCCACAACGCGCCGTTGCGCCGAATATTACATACTTTTAAAGCTGAAAACGAGATTCGACACAAAATGGGTAGGAAGTCCTTAACCTACAAATAAGTTTAACCACCTTTTTTTGTGACAAGACCCCGTTTTCATCTAATTCTCAACGGTAAAGCACGCTTAACTTAAAAATCTTCAGCGTGAAAAGATAAAAAGATTTCTAAGTAAACAGTAAAGTTACATTTCTCCCTTTACCTGTATAATAGACTGAAATTGCTTGTGAATTTACTCGATGCCTAAATTACATTCAAAACTCATCCACCATGCATTGCGCGCGGATTTACGCATGCTTTCCCGTCACTTCCCACAGAACGCTCTATTTCTAGTCTCTATACTTAATCTTCTATAATTATTGTTTACTACCGTTCAAGCGTTTAAGAACGTAAAAAATGTTGATAACAATATTATATAACATGATTCAAATTATTTAGATCTTAAACCAGAAAAGGTAGTAAAATTTACGGTTTTCGAACTCTTGCTTCGAGTCAACTATAAACTCTTTACTTATATTGGCTTTATATTTACGCGTCACTCTATGTATTATATACGTAAATTATCGTTTTCCCGGCTGTGGTTACTTATATGTTCTTTGTTCTGATTAATTCATTCGTCACTGTTTAGTTACGTAACTTAATTGGCAAATATATACTCCCAGTAAACTTTATGTAAAAATGAATATAGTCATGTTTACGTTAATTAAAATATAACATAATTACGTACGTTTAAAAAAATATATGTTTTTCTTTAATGTCTCGATTCTCTTTAAATATACAGATCGCCAATTAATCAACATGTCTGTTTCGAGTACTTTATCCGAATCATGAACTGCGCCAGAATACATTTTTCGCATTTTAGCCTCAGGCGAAGATAACGTTGGTAGACAGGCTTAAAGGACAATAGAGTGAAGTTTACTGACGTTTTGTAGTTACAACCTCTACACATCACGAAGATTACTAGTCTGTTTACGATCCTCAGTGATTAAAAAATCAAAAGCCTATCTACCTTTAAAAAGAAGTGAATAGATAGATGTACACAACCGTTACAAGTCACATTCTTCTATCGAAATGTTTGCGGATTATCAATTTAATTACTGTCTTCTTTTTCGGTATTTGCGATTAAAATATAGGATTACCCCGAGGAAACTCCTGATGAAGACAGATCAACTGACTCGTAATACATTATTATTATGTCAACAGGCCCAAAAATTATACATTATGTTTCTACATACACTCGAAAAGTTCTACTCTCCTAACGCAATCTAAAAACGATTTCTGTGTAAATACCATAAAAACTCTATCCAAATCAATAATATGGTCTTAAGTAATAAAATATCCTTAGATTGTTACATCAAATCGTAAATGGTATTTTTAAAGTTATTCAAATTATTTCACTTGATTTGATTTGATATTATTGCGTCTTAAATATTTCTACGTTCTAAATTTAATGTTGCTCATGTAACTGCCACTTATCTCAACATATTTGTATCTTATGTGTATTTCCGTTAGCTGATTCATCACGGGTTTAATTATCAGCTGTCAAGTATCGAAATGTAGCTCAATTGCGGATCATGAGGGACCGCGATAACGAATCGGAAATAATAGATCGTTTTGCGATTTTCTCCATTTCACTCTCGGTTACCGATTACTCGACATGCTGGTTGAATATGTACAAATATATTCGTATATGTACCTTCGTAATGTACGTTTTCCGTATCCGTAGTGGTTTCCGCCAAAACTAAACCATAAATTTATGTTAGCAGAAGTGTTAAACACAGCTTCTATGACTGACTTCAGTTAGAATTTCTTTTATAATTGAGACTAACAAATCCACGCGGTTTCAAGTAAAAATGCATTCATTATATCCGTCTTATAACAAGTAACATTGACGCCCACGACGACGGCTACATGCACGTGGAGCGCACGATAGTGCTTTTTTCAAACATTTAAATTGTCTAAGTTACGCCTTCAGCTATCTTCCGATGTCTAAGTTACGTCTTCAGCTATCTTCCGAAGTCCTGTTGAAATCGTACCAGCCGTTTATAAGACAAAAAATATATAATTGCATATTTGCTATAGGTACCGTATATGCTTACATATGCATTTAGTAAAAGGTTATAATTTAATTACAACTAGCTGACCAGGCGAACGTTGTTTTGCCATTTGTATTTAGAAGACGCCGATG
>DWNY01002179.1:0-11406 GCA_018250635.1 Telegonus apastus | reverse complement strand
AGGTTCTGCTCTTGATTGTATGTCTGTATTATTCGTATCATTAGTAATCAGTCGTTCTAGGCTGATTACTAATAATACAATGTCATTATGATAACCTTCCTGTTCCCTTACTGCTCGGATGTATAAGTATTTAGATGGGATTATGAACATCTTCTATACACATTCGATTAAATTGTAAATTGATTACTGTGCTACTTGTTTCTTAGTAGAAACATCAAACTAGTGTTTCATTTTATTGGTACCATAAAATTTTAATGTCCAAAATATTTAAGTTCCAAATTAATGTTTCTTAACTTCTATCGCGTAGTTTTTCTAACGTAACTTTGGAGTCTCAAACAAAGTATTTACGAGCAAAAAAATAGTTGTTTCAAAAGATTTCCATTATACGGTAGCACTTTAATGTGGAATAACGTCAAATGACTACTTAACTTCCATTTCAAATATACATTGATATTCAATCCTTATTTCAAATACAGGTGCTTTGTTAGTACAAAGCATTTGTAGCATTTGTAGTCGTCAGAAGTTATTCTTTCTTTTTTTAGTTGTTTAAAATCTCTTAAACACACTAATATCACACAGCAGCTGAACTCATCTTAATGTGAATCCCAGTCAAGTGGTACCTATTAGTACCTACCTACCTACTTGAAACACGCATCACCACACGATGTTTATGATCGCGTTATCGCGTGCCCCTCATTTATGTTACCGACGTAAACACTACTTAATCAACGCTTAGGAACCAACTCAACCACGGAAATACCTCTTGTAATTTTACCTGTTTCTATACCATTACTATCTTCTTTATTTTCATCATCTTTTGAGTAATGTCTGGCTGTTTTCCTGCCTTCGGCTTTACTTTGTTTAAAATAAACGCGCTAGGAACTATTATTCTTTTTCTGTAACGGGATTTCGAAGCGAGGCAAAGAGTGCCAATTTTTGACGGCAAAAAATTGTATTACTTTTTCTTTCATTCGTTGGCTCTTTATTAACGTTTTTCTCGTGTTTCGTTTAATACTTTCAAAGATTGATTCGCGAAGATATTATATAAGTACTTTTGGTATGACGATCTGATGGAAAGTTTAGTGTAATTCATGAAGTTGCCTTCAATGACAATCGAGTTAACTCCATTAGGTAGGTGGATTGAACGAGTTGTAATTATAACTAATTGGCGCGATAATTGGTATCAAGCTAAGTGTAACAATAGTGAATTAAACAAAGATGATCTATATTAACAATTAAAATACGCGTTATTCAACCGCCGTTTGATTTATGTACCTACTTACGTACCTATATGAAGGAAAAATAGTTAGAAACATAACTTTTATTGTTGGTATTATTATTTTTATTTTCATTTAAGAGCCATTAATAATTTTATAAAATTATTTATCATACTCGAAAAGATGTACTTAACTAAATAATTAAGATACTTCTTTTGGTTTTATGTTGCTTTAATTTTATCCAGCGAGACACTCAAAATCAACGAGTGATTGCATTACTAACAACAAATAAAGAATCTTTGTAATGAAATACTACGCACAGTTATGCATTTTTATGAATTAGTCATGAAATACAGGATGCATTATAGCCTTCAAGTGATCGCGCTTAAGACCTTTGTCACCGATATCTTAAGACGTGTCATCTTATTTGCTGCTGTAGCTACATAATAGTTGCCAGATAAACGGTATAAAATATTAATTGCGTTAGGTCACGTTCGTAACACATCGCCTATTATTTGCAATATGGTACACATTCGTTTTGTTATTAAACATATGAGTGATTTTGCAAATCAAGCCTGTTTAATCTTTCGTAGGTATAGTGTAACTAAAGTGTATGATGCTATAGGAGGTATTTATATGTAATTCAGTAGAATTTCGTAACGCATTGCATGAATAGCATGTAGGTTATCCAATTGACAAGTAACTCATTGCCGTTCGTAATGAATTGTAACTTATTACCTAATAGGATTTCGATAGGCCTGATGACAAGTGCCAATGCCTTACAAGAGCAATAATCTTACCACTGGTAAGTTAAAACATCTTAAAAGATATATAGAAACAGACTACTGCCAAATAAAGTAAAAATAAATAAATAAGCGGTGGTGCCACTAATGTAATTAGAAACAGATTTATCCTTACCACTATAGTTCATACCTACTAATAATCTCCCTTTCGATCGTCAGGATTGCTTTTTATGTTATGGAAGTAGCAAACGAGAATGCAGTCCACCAGATGATAAGTGGCCACTGCTGCCCATGGACATCTGAAATCAACCCCAGCTCAGATCACCTACCTGAGGTCGTCCATAGATGTCTTGCAATGACGTTGGATCGACTCGAATAAGTATGTCTCCCTCACTACACTCTTCAAACCAGATCATAGCAGCGCTTAACACTGCTGTTATGAGATAGAAATGGGTGCCGCCGGATCTCAACCGAAAAAGATTCAACTTTTAGATCACTATCATGATAAATAGCTAGGACGATTGTAAAGTCTCATTTAGTCTTACCAAAGGATATACGGTCTACCTTAAATACCATTTCAATAAACAGGTCATTTAGTCCAGAATGCGACAAATGGTAACGCCTGGTCTTTTTCAAGTAGGTCGATATGACCAAATGACATGATAGATTCAAATTATTTCCTAACATTAAACTGTTAATACCGCGGACGGGATATCGCGTATCTGCTTCTATGAAACAAACGATGTATACGACCTTACATAACAGCCGCGTTGTTGTTTACCACCTACACGAATGGGATCACACGAGACCAGTTCAAACTGGGAAGCTTATGTGGGTACAAATTATTTTTAAAAATATCGGTTGCATAATGGTCATGGACCAGGTTCCACAGCAGACGACGGTAGGTTATTTTAATTAAACATATAAATTTTACTTGTTACTTGTTGAGTGTGTCAGTAGTCATTATCTTATTGATCTTTCACACGATTTTAAACATAGGTACTGAATTGTGCCTGATCTTTAACAATAATAATTATGTCACTTCAATAACGATCAAATGTGCATCAAGCTCAACTAACGCCCAATCAGCTCTTACAAGCAAAACTGCAATGTTGCAATACGTGATGTCTAAACACAGTTGAACAATCGCATCATCCAACCAGGTGCTGATAATCATAACACCCTGCCTTGATAGTGATAATGTTGGACCGTTGCTATGGGATCTGTTATGGCATTATGCTAACGGTTGTGATTTATTGTTGGCATTAAAGCAGTTGTAAGTAGGACAAACATGGTATAGAGCATAACGTTAGCAATAAATGATAGGTCACGTCCAAATGCGTTCTAGATTAGGTATGTTAAACAGGTAAGATCAGTAGCTGAAGTTAGTCATGGAGTCTTATGAATTACAAAGGTCATGGTAACCCTTATTGAAGTACAAACTAAATTAAATATGATTTACCAATATTCAATAATAACTCAATTAAATTTCGGTTATAAATAGGTACTTGCATGTCTCATTGACCGTTAACACAAGATTTACTTGATCAAATAGTCATAATCCAACTGACGTCAAGATTGGTTTTAATTTAAATCAAATGAAATAAGTATCCTTAATACTGTTCCAATAATCAATACCTTCCATAAAATGAATCCTTCAAACATCGCGCAAAATATAGTTTACATACAAAGAAGTGCCTATATTTTTGGTATAAACGTAAAAAACATGTGCGCAGTAAACAAAAACCTCGATTATCATGCGATGCGGCAATGAAGGAATGTACTTTACGAGCCTAAATTATGTAACGATTCAAATAATCGCTCATTCCAGCAAAACCTCAACATAGTCAGAAACATTGAGCAAAATATTCGCGATACCTTGCGACCCCGATTATTCAATGACGAAATAACACTTTGTAATACTATGGTAGGTAGTTACAATGATTCGTTTCACTTGTAAAAGAGTATTTATGGTTCTCCATAAGCTTCAATAAATTAAAGGCACTGACTTAAGAAGCCTATATTTTTGGATTGGGATGTGGTTGTTCACATGGGTTTCTCATTTTTTCAATAACAATAATATTTTAAAAAAACTAGCGAGAGAAAGCGTTGCAAATATTAAACAGAATAAAATTTTTGTAGCCTTAACCTGGATAAGGTTAGTATCTGGTTGCTCTTCAATTGTGTCTCATTGTATTATATAGAATGGATGTTCCAATCCTACTGCGTTTTCCCATACATGTCCACCTCCTAAATATGCCATCATTTTGTCCAGTAGTATAACAGGTTTTCACATCCGTTATAAGCCAATGACATGAAGCTCTTATAAAAAATATTTCTTTCACATTGAGAAAGACACACTTGGTAGTTTAATTTTGGTAGGTAGAATAAAAAATAATAGAGCTGATCAAAAACTTGCCATTTATATAAAAGCATCGAGCGTTCAGCGTTGATCGAAGTTTGCCGTGACCCAGTATAACGAAACAGCCCACGGCTATACGGGCAGTTTAAGTAAAGCCCCTTATCACATGTGTCGCTCATACCTGCGGTTAACTTATTACCATTTAACGGTACTCGTGGCTATAGGACGGCCTATATTTTATTTATTTCACACGCATTGCACCTGATTATTAGGCGCTAAGGATACTATTATCGTATTTTTCATGTGAATTGAGTGAGTAATTTGGATGTCACGAATTTTGTTACATACGACTAAATATTGAAGGAACTTGTACTCTGTTACAATAACATTAGGACAGTAGTATTCGGTTACTTGAGGCTGATAGGAGAGTCTAATTCAATGATGAATGGTCTAACACTTGTAACTATGCTAATTGGCCGTAGTAGAACAATTAGCAAGCATGTGACTTTTGCTAAATTAACGCCCAACGTCTAAGTAATTATTGTGACAACTGCACAATGCAATGAGGCTGTTGCTTAGGCATTTGTCTGCCTTTTATTACGTTTTCTAAATCTCAACATTCATATAACTTATGTAGGTTTCAATTATATAGGTTATTACGATACAAGTTTAAACTTACCTTAAAATAGCTGTCTTCTTACATCGTTATCGATGCCTTTAATTTTCCTTCAATTACAATAATTTATTTATTAACCGCTACTATAATTCCAATCTTTATCTACATTATACTATGTTGAATTAAAATGTATGCCACATTTATATAAATAGACATACGACTACCATCCGTACTCATTTCGTATTTATGTACAAATTTGCTTACTTATCATTATTTAGTGGAGCTTTATCGGGTCTTGTGTCCCCGAAACTTGCAACTATCAAACACTAACATTTCAATATTTAAAGTCGATACTGTTATCTGCCATTCTCTTTAAAGTACTTATAATGTAGACACGTTCAATGGAAGACCTGAATGTCATTGGAAACTGAGTTCTTTTTGTGATTGATTCCATTTAGATCAATGTTGACCAAACCCATTTTATCACATACATTTATTTGATCAGATATTTATGAACAATAGTGTTACATATTATTACATCGTTTTGACATTCATTTAAGAACAAGATCCGCAATTCAGTTACTCATAAATATTTACACAGTGGAATACATTAAGGAATATTGTATTTTCTTGAAATGCGTGAATAACTGCGCTCTCTGAGAATATTGACGTAGTTTTAAATATAAAGCCTTCGGGGAATAACTGATCCGCTTTAGAACAATTCTTGAAATAAACCTATTACACTGTAATCGAATGCACAATTCGTAGTAAATGAAAGTAAAATCGCTTGGCAATATATTTTATCATAAATTTCAAGCAGAAATTGTTGCAGCGATAAGGTTTCAGTAGTTAATCCCAAAAAGGGCTGCATAATGAATTTTACCAAGTTTCAATAACTATTTCCAATCAGCTGGTAATCAACTGCTTCCTGTGCTATTTATAGGTAGGCTCGTGCAAAGTATGAGCCTTTAGGTACTTATAGGTTACAGCTCCTTACACCGTGTTATCCAACGTCATTACTTGATAACGAGTTGCCAAGCACCTAATTGGACCATTCCGTCGTCATCACCAATCATCTGTATAACAGGATCTTATGTAGGTGTGTGATATCACGAGCAATTATTGCCATCTATACGTATCTAGTTTCATTCATTAAAAAACGTATCCCTCACAGGGGGCAAGGTGATTAGAGTCACGGCCGTTACAATTGGCTCAGGTAGGGGCAAATGCATACGATTAGTCTCGATAGACTCTACTATCGTCATCCGCTGTGCCCATTGATGCAATGTCGAGGGCACGTGAGAAGAATTACACCAAACGCTCCCGTATTACCATTTAACTATTAGCGAAGCCGCCGCCGCTTCCTTCCTTTCCTCCACCATTGAAGATAACACTTTTAATTGTAGACAAACAGATTGTAAAATATAACAAATAATAGTAACGTATCAGAACACAAAACATAAGATTGTTTATAAGAGTGAAGTAGCAAACGAGTAAGCACGTGGCGTTAATTGTTGGCTGCCGGCGATGGATGCGTAAGCAATTTCACACAGAATAGAAGTCAGCTGTAACTCTATAATCACTAAAGTCAGCCATAGGTCTTCTGGAGTAACAACTCCAGATTAAGATGTATCATCATATGAAAATGAGCCCGAGTAATCTTATAATAGGTAAATCATTCAAAACTCTTACATTACGTTAAACTTCTATAGTTGTCTTAAATTGTGACGCATATATGTTAATAAGAATTAAAAAAATACTTGAACTGGATATACATATGTTTTTATTTAAATCATTGTGGATATTATTGAAAATATTTAAGCGAAGCGACTCTTCAAGCAACTTCAACTCAAGAGATAAACTTTGTACCATGTAAATAGCCACGTTTGTGTAGTTAAGATGACGCGAACGCTCTCAAGATTCATTCATTACAATAGATCACCTAAGGCAGACTACGAAAAGAAAAAATGGACTCAGAATCGAACAAAATTATATTGGTAACGTGTTTTAGTAAAAGCAAATGATTAATTTACTGAAAGTTATTGGTTATGCCTACCTATCTTTGTGACTAAGTTCGTTCTTTTAATGACATCCCGTACCATTATATTATTCTCGATTTAAAAGTAGCAGTGACAATAAAGCAACGCCTTATATATATAATAAGTCGTTGCTATATGCAGCTCTATGAAGTGGAACTGTTTTCCTTGAACCCTACAAAAGTTTCTCACGTAGAAATACTCAATAGATGTTTCTTCCATGGGATAGTAGCTAATGTTATCAAATTTTGTCTTCGTCTTCCAGGTGACCCGATCAACTGTATCAACGACGGTGCCGTCCCCGGACACGTACTGAACACCTACTGCTGGATTACGTACACCTTCACTCTACCCTACTCCGGGGCTAAGGGCATCGTACACCCCGGGTTAGGCAACGACTATGAAGAGGAAAAGCGTATCCATGCATATTATCAATGGGTGCCTTTCATGCTGTTCTTCCAGGTGAGATTTACTCACGCATTATATTCAGATATTCTAAAAGCCGTAAAATTTTAAATAATAGTAGAAACCTAGATTAGTTTGACCAAAGTGTATCTTTTATTTATAAAGTTTCTTTTGAAATGGAATCTAAATGAGACAGACTGCAGATCAAGCAATCTAAAATAGTTTTCAACCGAGGATTGAAATCCCATTCAGGGTTAGCTATACATATCAATACTACCTATAGATATCAGTACTACAATAGAGACTTCGGGACAATAAATAGAAAATAATGAGTCCGAGTCGCTCGTATTCCACCGAATTCATCTGGTAGCCTAACGTATTCTACTTTTGTAAAACAAGGACAAACTGGACAAATAGGCCTTGACAAACTAGGCCCGTCATCGCTTTAACGAACGTTTTGCTGTTATAACAAACAAATATACCGCTCAATTGAAAATAACATCTATCTATGATAACCTTTAGAGGTTATTAAATAAAGTAATTAGTTACTTTTTGTATTCACACAAAAATTAAAAGTAATGTGTTCATTACCACATATATTCGTAGTAACGGCATCAGTTTTTTGAAGCCTACCGTTTTCATTATTAAATTTCACTTCGTCAACATTATACACTATAAACTGTGCTGAATACAATGAGGTGTCAGCAAGTCGTTATGAATAATAAGGCTAAGAATTCAATGCTTCGAGCAATGTGAGAGGTCTTTCTTTCAACAAGTCAATGACTCGAGATAGTGACCAGTTACATTAATTTCATAATTTATCCAATTACTACTCATCTACAAGGCGAAATATTTCAATAATATTGTTGTTCTTTACTTTCAGGGTCTGCTGTTCTACATTCCTCACTGGATCTGGAAGAACTGGGAGGAGGGCAAGGTCCGCATGATCTCTGAGGGTATGCGCGGAACCCTGGCCACCATTGCCGATGATAAGACGAACCGACAGGTAACCACATAACAGAGCATCAACATCAAAAATTAAAACATGTGTAAAGTGATTAAAATGCAGTGATACCGCTGTCATATCTTATGATATAACTGTCGAGTAACTCGCTAATGTAGTTTGAGACAAAGCTTGCGTACTTTTATGAGACGTTGCAATAGTTGCCAAGAACTGCCACACTTCGTATAATGATCTTTCTAAAATGTTAATAATTTTATAGTTGTCCAAGGCTAACAGTGACCACTTAACATCAGGTACATCGCATGCCCCGGTTATTAACAACATATACAATAATAAGTTGACATGCTTCGGTATGCCATATATACCAGTCTCATCAATTGGTACAATTGAGATAAGGCTCCGTGACTAATGAAGCTTGATGTCCCTTATTATTGACCCGAGCATCTTTGTTACGTAATGAAATGGTATTTATGCTCTAAAATATTTCATGTTTTTTATCAAATTAGTTATTTGGAAGATATGTAAACACGTTTTATTCGTGTAACGTCTGTGTAGGTTGAGACAATATTTAAGGAAGTGTCTATAGACATTGTTTCCATTCATTCATAATGTAGGTACTATTACTAGCATGCATTCTTTCATGTCTCCATTTAAAAGAGTTTGTTTTGACATGGGGCATTAAACAAGACTGCTCGCTTTTCCAGGTAAAAAATTTTCAAGCAGTGTCATTTATCTACAAGTACTAATAATAATTTTCGTTTGTTTCCAGAATCGACTCGTCCAATATCTCCTAGACACACTCCATATGCACAACACATATTCCTTCGGCTACTTCTTCTGCGAATTACTGAACTTCGTCAACGTTGTAAGTGTGACTTCTATCTCAGAACTTTTCCGTTACGAAACCATCTCAAATTTGAAGATGCATTAATAATAAATTTTAGCTATATCTTTTCAAAGTTTTATCATGATTTTATATTTACAGGTTGGCAACATATTCTTCCTCGACACGTTCTTGGGCGGTGCTTTCTTGACATACGGAACGGACGTCGTCAAATTCTCAAACATGAATCAGGAGCAACGTACAGATCCTATGGTACCTAAATTCACTAAGTACAAAAATTCTATGAACATGTTGACTACTTCAGTTGCTTTACTATATATGTTATTATTTTTTCAGATTGAAGTATTCCCGAGGGTAACAAAGTGCACCTTCCACAAATTTGGTGCTTCTGGAACGATCCAGAAACATGATGCCCTTTGCGTTCTGGCGTTGAACATCCTTAACGAGAAGATATTCATCTTCCTTTGGTTCTGGTGAGACCTTATATTCGATTAAGCAGTGCATTTTCATTACACATACCCGGATTATAAACTTTACAATTGAGATTAATGTAGCACTTAAAATAATCCTTGGCAAGGTAAATGAACTTGACTTCCTTACTGAATCATGACCGTGAATTGCAAAATTTGAGTTCCTATTGTATTTCCTCGTTAGAGTAAATAAAAATAAAATTGTTCTAGCTTAAAACTTAAACACATTATTCTATTTCCATAACAGGTTTATCATTCTCTCGGTGGTGACTGGTCTCGCTTTGGTGTATTCGGCGGCTGTCATCCTACTGCCAAGCACTCGCGAGACTATTCTGAAACGTCGGTTCCGCTTCGGCACTCCTAATGGAGTCGAAGCACTAGTTAGAAAGACTCAGGTATGTTTTTTTATGTTAAGTAATTTATGCATTCATAAAAGGTTAATGATGTTATTTAAGTAAAGTAAAGTTTTTTTCCTACATGGCACTAGAGTAATAAAAGTCATTCTGTGAATCCTGTGCTTAATTTGTTTTGTTTTTAGGTCGGCGATTTCCTACTTCTGCACCTCCTCGGCCAGAATATGTCCCTGCGAGTGTTTGGCGAGGTACTGGACGAACTGTCACGTCGGCTTCATCTCGGCTCTAATCCACCTTCCGCACCGTCTACTCTAGAAATGGCGCCGATCTATCCTGACATCGACAAGTTCTCCAAGGAGACTGAGACGTAAGCCTATTAGATTTAGTAACGAGCGATACGCCTTCCACGTCTATATGCACGAGTTAGGTACCAGATGCCTCAACTACATTTTTTGAGAAATGTTCTATAGTATTTTTGATATTATATAATTGGTCTCAGAGTAAGGACTTTTTCTCAAATCATGCAGTCGAGTCATACGTGGCGATCTTTGTTCCTTCCTTTAAAGGCGTATTGCTCCAATTTAAACACCGACGGGCGCTCATTTTGCCAGTTGCTATTTAGTAACATTTTATAAATTAAACGCAAAATATCGAAGATTCATGACATTCCTTTATTGTAGGCAGCATGTTAACTATAGATTGTTGAGATGTCAGCCACAGTTTGCCTTTAATAAGCCTGAGCTTTAAATTTAGGTCTCAATGACGTGTTTAGAGTAAATGTTTATAAACGATGTGTATAAGAAGGTTTGTGAACTTTTATTATAATGTTGAAGATGACGAGAACATTTTTACACTTGAAATTGGCGAATTTAATTCTATTGACGAAATTGTTGGTGAAGACTGTTTTTAATTGTTTTAGAAAAATGCATTTCACTGTTGGCTGTTATCATCCGTTTATTCCTAAAGCATTGAATACAAAAATTAGGGAATAGGTACATTTTGTCTACACGATATAAATGTATTATAGTTGTAGATGGTATTAGAATTATTGCAGTGTGAGAGGTCTCATTTTCAGCATAAAGGGCATAATTTTAGACAGTAGCAAAATAAACGTTCTGCAAATGTATTTTAAGTATTATTGGCCAACATAAAATTACATATCATACGCTCAAAAGTATCTCATTTAGTAAATAAAAAGACATTCATATTTACACTTTACACTATGTAACTAAACTATCGATTTTCGCTTTATAAACGCATAAAGACAATATATAAATGACAATAAAATTATACAAATTGTTTTATTACTTTTAATATTAAGATGTGTTGATACACGTATTTTACTAATAAGGTTCTATTGTTTGTATCGATAAACTATATCGTTTAAAAGGCGATC
>DWNY01002178.1:0-11407 GCA_018250635.1 Telegonus apastus | reverse complement strand
CCAGACGTGAAAATAAAGTGTCATCTACAACAAAAGTCTAAGTACTTGAAGGGGTGCAAAAAAGGAATAGAGCGGTAAAATTTTGTCCCTGGCAACCACGGATTCATTTGACATGATTATAATTATTGAAGTTTATAGTTTAGAAAGATTTACTTAATTGTATTTTGGTTTGATAATTTATAAGATGGATTTACTTAAATAAATCTTTTCAACTTATTACACAAGAATATTAGATACTTAGATACCAATAAACGATATCGGCCATAAAGTCACAATAACGCTTAACGGATCCAAAAGTATCATATTTTCAACACCCAACCATATCCAATAAAATTGAATAAAAATCTGTTCAAAAGTATCATATAAATGTGTACACATAAGAGATTTGTGTATAAATGAACACTAAAGATATATTTCTTTTCTATTTCTATTTCACTATTTTAGATACACAGACCCACTTTCATCATTTTATATTATACTTTCACATAGATTGGTAATCACATCTTGGTCGACTCAGGCTATTTAAGGCGGCTAATAGTGCCTTTGCGTGGTCATAATTTTATAATTAAATTCATGACCCAAGGTTACTCCAAAACTTCGAGTCGCGTTAGAAAATTCAATTACATGCCGCAATTTATAATCTTACTAAGTACGTGAATTTACATTAAAAGGTTATGTAACTAAGTGCCTGTCCTACATTAGTGAAAATATACTTTTATTAAATCTCTTATATATTGTGTAGTTACTCCAAATTGGACATACAATAATGCTTATATTTGTTAAGAATTTACCGAAAATTCATATCACTGTTTCGGGTCAATATAAGTTGAAATCCTAACTAACTAACTAACAATACTAACAATACTCTGGTTTCATGACAGTTTAAGATGTTTTTTTAATGAACTTGAATTGCTTCTACGATCAGCACTAAATAACAGATATTTTTCCTTACGTAGGTAATTAAATGTTAGTTTATTTCAATGAATTGAAATCTTACTATAGAAACTTGGGCACGAAAATATCGCATATTTTCCTGAAATTCTAACAGCTGTGGCCACTTACAATCTGATGTATACCGGTTTGCTACTGTTTAAAAAAGGTAATGTATACCTTAATCATTTAATAGAAAATTGTAAAGATTTTTTCCTCAGCTAAACTCTTTAGCTCAATAAACATGAACATACACTCATATATCCATAAGTCAATTACCGAAAATCACGTCTTTCTCCTAACACCAAAATTGACAAAGCCGATCGTAATAAAACTTGGTAACTTAATAAACAATATGAATCGGTCGCAGATGATGCGAATACTGGAAAGATAAATTTATCCCTTTCTTGTTTCCAGTGAGAAAACGTTATCTCGTACTAATTTTCCCATCTTGATTCCACAAATTTTATTCCTTCTTGGGGAGCAAACCGTCTTATTCTGCTTTTCGACTCACAATTAATATAATTAAGAACCAAGTTGGTTGGCCGTTCGCTCGTAGGGCTTAATATCAAATTCTCTTTATTGACTGAAACCTTACTGAATGCTTTCTAACTTCACTAAGAGAGATTGTAGACTTGGTCTTATTTATTTTCATGATGATAATTATGTTTAACCAGATAAGTTTTGCCTGAAAGTAGCTAAGATTTAGGAATAGCCTATAGCGAGTTATAAAGTTATAAAACTACTTGTTTCGCAACTATCTACTACAAACATGTAGAATAGCTTGATGATATATTATGTGTATGCGTATGCTATGCGTGTATGTGTGTATGTGTATGTATAAAAACTTCACCACTACCAACTAACAACACATATTACATTCTGAAACGGAGCATCGTGAGCGTAAATTAACTCTATCAGCAATTAATCACCCAGCTCATCGATTCATACATAATTTTGTTCACGGATTGTTGGGAAGTAGTATCATCTTAACTTTATAGCATGGATTACTAAAAATCAATGCTTTAAAATATTGACATACGTCGTTATTTCCATCCATGGTATCGTCGTTAATGGAAAATATAGTGGAAATTTACCATCGTAGATGATAGTATAATATCAGAAATGAACTTTGTTAGTGTAACTTAAATTATGAAGTTAACGGTCGGGTAAAAAGACTATAGGTACGATTAATATGTGGTATTGTTTAATAAGTGAACCTACATAAAAATGCACATGCTATCATATAATTATGCAATACAGCTTCTACATATAAACAATTTAAAAGAAGTATTTAGAGATGTTCCAAATATCAGTAATAACATTATATGTTTGTATATGTGTTTTAGATGTGTTCTTAATTTGAACTATTTTGTATTGCACACCAAGCACACAAAAACAGTCGTTTCAGGCACAGTGCATATATGTAGTTTATATGTGTTACTAAACGGTAACACTCTCTTAGAACAACTTAAGGACCCCTATACTTACGCGAGTCGCTCTCTCAGAGATGGTATCTTTGTTGAGTAAACACGAAAAGGAAATTTGCAAAAACAACGCGGTATTTTCTTTACAAATGAGTTTTATGCCTTTATACGTAAGCATTGGATATTCAGTAAAATTATCTGCAAGTACAATAATTCCTTGAATTGATCATTGATTTCATATCAAAACTATATATACTAACCCCGATATGTTAAGGAGTATTTATTAGTTCTTAATTGATATACAATATGATTATTACAGCCTGAAACCATTTCTTAAATAAAGCACCTTGAATATTCTTATACTTGTGACAGATGTATTCGCACTTTAATTGATTCATATACATATGTATAAACGACATAAATATTAAATATAGGGCTGTTCACAAGACGAAAATTAACTATTATCTTTAATCTCATAAGTATTTCAATTTTATGTACAGTACCCTAAATATTTTCTAGTAAAGCAAATACTTCGTCTGTTATTTGTACTTCAGACTTCTGAATCTATAGACTTACCATAGAATCACTTCAAGTAACACCGTTCTATTATGGATCGGTTTTATCGGATTGTTTATAGTCCACGTTTCAAATAAATACAATACAATCGTTGCTATAAATTATCGCTCCACCCGCTAATGCAGCTGTCACCGATTGTTACTGAGCGAAACGAAAACATTTTCATACTTCAAATTTAAAAGGACCAAGTAACAAGCGACTAGAAATGGAATTCAGCAGAACAAACAATGAATTTTAGATTATTCTACTATAGATGTAATGAATACTGTAACGACGCAAACGAGACTATTAGCATAGCCTTTGGTTTTCCAACTGGAAAATTGTTAATATTTTTGAAGAATCATAGACGGAGGACGGACGGAAGATAGAGGATCATTTTCGAAGGAAGTTGTGCTAATTAATGACAAATAGAAGTCATTTACGAATTAATATCACTTTTAGCTTTGAAAAACGTCCAAGTAAGAAGCGCTCATATATACTTATATTTTCAGTTTTTATCTTAGCACAAAAACCTTACATTATATTCATATATATAATGAATTATCATATGATTCCCCTTAACATGGCATTAGATACATCCATGCAGAACAACAAGATTGACTGCTATTCCCATTGGAATAATTGACATGAATAATTATCCGTATGGAAGTTTAAAGAAAAACTATTAAATTTGTAAGAAACTTTGATCTTGGAGTGGTTCTTCTTGGGCCATGACTTGGGCCTTGGGCCCTTACACCTGTTTGTTTTATAATAACTATAGGCGCTGTGTTATAAAGCTAGCTAATAAAGCTGTTATAAAGTCAAATATAACATAAACACCTTCTATACCATACGAGGTATCCTAATGGGTAGCAATTAATTTTACATCGACTTCAAGTTAGTTAGTTCATATATTTGGGATCACTAACTCATTGTATCCATTGACTTTAATAAAAATTTATATCAGAAGAAGAAGATATCTCGACAACATAACTAATTCTGTAGTAGATAGCTTTTAAGATGCATTATTAAGAAACATAAATTATTAAACATAATTACAAATTAAGTTTTCATAAAATCCTAGAAGTATTCACAACTTAACGCTTCATAAGCTCGCGCGCAATTTAAAGCTCATTTATAGGTCAAGCATTTCTCTCATCACTTACGCCAGCTTAGCCGTTCAAGCAAACTCTTCTCCTTAAAGGTTCCATAATTGGGGAGCATTCTGATCACGTATCAAAAGCCGTGTCGCTCGCAGACACAGTCCGATAAAGTGAACTTCGTGAGTTGATTCATATTCTGAAAGAAGTTACCTCTTTAAATAAATACGCCTGATGTTTTGAAAACTTGGTCAAAAACCCCCGTTATTTACTTGGTACCCAATACGGCCTTAATATCTCGCATTTTTCATATTCTATCTATTTAAATGTTACGTTACTTATTGATATGCTTTGTAACTCACTTAAAGAAATTTCTTTGATATACAAAAGTTTATGTAGGTATTATATTTAATACGTGGGCGTCATCGCCAAGCTTTGGCCAAGATATATGAAATATATTACAAGGTAATATTGGTAATAATTGAACCGAGCGTGTAGTTAACCACATAATAAGTGGCTACTATCGCTGCCAAAATAATTAGTATCTGTACAAAAATCGAAATAAAAAATACTTTTGGCTGGAACAATCAAAATTAGCCATAGTCAAATAGCAATAGTAGTTATAATACAGAAATTAAAAAATATGTATTTTCCTAAAATATTCAAATTTAGTATGATTATTTTATTCATAGGTGATGGTGACTACTTTCATCAGGTACCGCTTTGTTGCTAGGTTTAAATATATAAAAATATTGTTCAGAATATTATATGAAATAACTCAATGCAGTTAACTTTTTAATTACCATACTTTTTACTCCTATAAAAATGGGATGAAAAATCTAGGTTACACGTGTTGCCTGAGCACAGATGTGTATCTAGTCTAGCACTGTAGTAATAAAATGTGATAGTGAATCTCTCTCTTGTTACATAATTCCGTTTTCATACGAGTATATACTTATATACTTATGTGGAAACAATTTTAAGGAAAACTTTTACGTTATATCAATGTGAAATTTACCTGTAGGTAACTTTACTACATGCATGCGATACACATTATTATATAATATAAGTTGTATACCGCTGTTTCAACCGCATTAAAAAAAATGTTGACTCCAATGGGTGCATTGCTGTGTAGATGTACTTGTGCTCTAGGAAGTGTACTAGCAATGTAATTGACATTAAAGCCCACACCGCCGTTCGCATGCGCGAGGAGTGCGCACTAATAAAGCGGGTTTTTTTCAATAATTCAGCTATGTTCCAGTGGAAGTTCCGTCAAATTAAGTCCTGCCGTTTAGAAGATTACCTCAGCGAAATGGACAAAAATTTAATAAACTTCATATTCATTTAGAAAAAGTTTTGGCATTACAAACTGACCCTTCAATTTTATTTATTTGTATAGAAATGCACTCACAAAGTAACCTTAAATGGGTCTCCTTTTTATGCTTGTCTACCACGCCGATATTTTATTTAACTTAAATGTCTCAATGACAGAGCACACATGAAATCCGTCCGCTACAAATGATTGAACAGGGTCGACCGAGACCCGTCACTGATCCCGGGAGACAGATGCGTTTCACTTACTGTCGGATTGACTTGCGCTTATCATTTCCTTATCGTGACGTTCCACTGATGGCAGCCTTTCTAATTACACGTTCGGGTAATGTCCCCCCCAAAGGATCGATGTCAATCGATTAACGATAGATAAAATCGATATGTTTTTAGAGAGACAACAATTTTTCTCTATCGGTAAACAATAGCGCGTGATAGAAAAATATATTAGCTTCAGTATACAGTACAATGTAATAATATTCAATACAGTAATAATATTAGCTTTAGTACATTGTATAAAGTATCACACAGTAATACACAATAGCACGGTTGTCGAGCAGAAACAGGAAAACTATAGAATTATTTTCACTTTCAAGTAAAATTGTACGTATATAAGTATTTAGTAAAACAATTTGTTGAGTTAAAATTTAGCATTGATTTAAATCGAATTTTAAAAAAGACAAAGCGACAATATATACGAATGAAGATACCAAGCATCAAGTCAGTTAATGTTTGCGACAGTTTTTCACCGAATTATTAAAAAAAACTCTGCCTCAATATAGACTAATTCAACAATGGATGTGGCAACCTAAAATAGAACAATAACACATGATCATAACTTTTAAAATATCAAAGATATTTTTTATGTACCATGTTTTATAGCAGGCTGAAAAGAACCTCTTACATACACCTGAATCCGTATTTGAATCCCGCTAAATCCGTCTGAATAATTACAATACACTTTTTCTATGTAACATTAGAGTAATCGAAGTAGGCACTGTGGATTTGAAATAAGTTTCCTTTTCACCTACAAGAAGCAATTTGTACGACACAATAATCCATTTGCCGTATATGATTATTAATTGAGGGCCGCTACCTTTTGTCGGCTCTGATGATACATTCGATATGTTACGAGGCAGAAATGCGGAGGCAGGATATCATTACTAATTAATGGAAAAGAAATTGTTATTACGGTCCAAAATAGCCGGTCCTCGAGTCCAATATCATTAGCGAATGTTATTCATTACGAATATTATGAAAGGAATATACCTAGTGGGTATCCTGTTCACAAAAATAAGTTTATTGTACTCGTATATAATTTAGCTAGTATATTAAATAACAAGGACACTAAAGTAAGTGGTATGGTATACATATGTAGTTAAAGTGACTGACAAAATTTCGAAAGGAACGATAATGAAATAATATTGAACATGAAACTCCACTTGTCGCTGTACAAATAAGTATTTTATAGTCATTGATTAAAAGGTTCAAAAATATCATTCATTTTTGCTTAATTTAAGCGTTTCTTGTCAACAATGGTAGTACAATATGGAGCGAGATAAATAGGGTAGACAGTTGTTAGCTATGTTTAATCCCAAAATCACCCGACTGACTACTAAACATTACTTAAATACGTCAGCACATTTTTATAGGATCAGGGTATCCGTCTTCAAAGCCACAACAAAGATTCAAGCTTTGGAATTCTAGATTAATAAAATTGAAGTGGCTGACGTGCCGCATGTACACTTTAAACATGTACATAGTCAATGGCCACTGGTGCCCATGGACATCTATTACTAACTTCATATAGAACAGGGGTCTTATCTGAAGTACATAACAGATGCATCGCTACTCCCGAAGAGCTTGCTCTTATCTGTTAAGAGTATCTTGATACTCGCCTCATTATAAGTGTGGCGGTGGTATCTTCCCGATGGAATCATATTCATTGTTACACTTGGAAAATATTAAATATTTTGTTTCTTAAAACCTAAAATAATAATAAGCTAATTATAAGAACTCAATGTAGTCCGACCTTTGCGGCACCACCACCACACCTATTTCTGCCTTATAATCGCAATATTAAGCAATGCTATATTCTGCTTTGAAGGGTGTGGTAAGGGAGACATACCTATCCCAGGTGTTCCAACTTAGTCCTAAGGGGTAGCAACGCATTCTTGGTCAAGCTTAGGTAAAACTTTGATCTTATCTAGGATTAATTACAGATATTTATGGGCTGTATGCTCGTTTGCTACCTTCAATTAATAATAAAACAATCCTAAAGCATTTAATTTTCTAAAAAAGTATCGTTTTATAATTACAGCTTAATAGCGTAACTGAGCAGCTGTCGGAGCGACGCAGTGATCTCCTGTGATTGGATCACGACTTGGCGCTGATCCTCCGATCTGCACGTAATTGTTGCAACCAATATTGGAGCGTGTACTGTAATCAAACTGTGACATCTGTGTTTACAGAAATTATTCTAGAGTTATTGATGGAATTGGATGGATTGATTGAACAATTGGAGCTATTATAGTGAATTTAATTTATGTCTGGTATTGTTTGCTTATTTGTTACGTAGGAAAACAGGTACATACAATTGAGCGACATTGAATTTACCTGTAATAGAGTTGTTTTTATTATGTAAAATAAGTTTTGTATTATTTGATTTTTCATTAAAAGTAGCTCACTTAATTAAAAAGGTAGTAGAATCATCTTTGTTAATCGCTGCTGTGTTCTGGTTTAAAGAGTGTGGTCAGAGAGACAAACTTATCCGAGGCGTTTCGATTTAGTCCTCTAGTTAGGTCTAGATAGAGGCTATTCACTATCAGGTGTACTTTGCTACTTGTACATTATAAAACTAGATAATTATCTTAAAAACAAAAAACGTGACTGTTTAAAATGAATTAACCTTTAATAAGACTTTTATCTTATTTGAGAGATAGATTATAAAATGTGATAGAAGACGGTGATCATTTTAAATCATGTTATCATTACCAATATAAGACTAATGTTGACGCAATAATACCAAAAAAATATTTACTAACTAGTCACAGGACAAAGTCAATTTATTTTTTCTAAAAAGTGAATTTATGACAGAGGCTTGATTTTTCTCAATGGCTTAGTAATTGAATGAATATCAATATTCCCTAGAAATCAGGTATTGTGTGTCTTAAGCACCTAAGGAACTATAAGAGGTTTTATTTGCAAATACAGTTTGGAGGTAGCAACGATGTTTTATTCATGGGGCCTAACCTTAATTATAAAAACTTTGATTCATTCGTTTACTTTACTACGCCTTTGCTCGGCTTTTTATTACATACATGGTTTTATGCGATCGTAACCACGATAAATTTTATTACCATATATTCACCTGGTTCTGACTTTGATTCTAAGTCATCAAAGCTTCCAACGACCTTTTGTCACCACATCAAATTAAGATTAGAATGAGGACTAAATTGAAAAGAAAAAAATATAGAACAGTGTCTACACCGTTTAAATGAGACAAAAATATAAGGAACGGTGTCTACACTTTTTCTATGGGACAGAAATAGGATAGCGTCTACACTGTTTTTATGGGACAGAAATAGATGTGACGGTATCTATATTGTTTCTATAGGGCAGAAATAGATAGCACGGTGTCTGTACTGTTTGTACATGCATTATAAAAGTATCTCTTACTTTAGCGCTAAATGAGAATATCGTGTGATAATCTAGACTTCTATAGTTCTTTAAAAAAATCAAAGGTATGTTAAGGTACACGGTAAACAATAACCTCTCTCAATCTGATTCATACAGGGCAGTTAGAAGTGATGCGCTGAAGACGACGATTCCATAGTGTATGAAATAAACTTAAAAACGGCGGAACATTATATCTGTAGCATCTACCAAATGACACAAAAAGTAATTAAAACTTAAACTAGTTATGTATATATAGAGTGAAGCAGTTCTAGAATTTTTTGTGGAAGGATGTAGTTGCCGACTCACTTTTTTTAAAATGTGTAGTTGCTGTTTGCCCCAACCGTCTTTATCGCTTCACCAGTTTTTGGTCGCGAGCCTAAAGCTCAGTCGGGACAAGAAGACTATGGGCTGGAAGGAAGGGAAAGTTTTGGTTCTGTTGCCGGTTTCTATATTGAGCCGTGGCATTCTTGTGTCTGACTAACTGCATAGACAACCAGATGTCACTTTAATATAAGGTGACTATCTTTGTACTCAAAATTAGCAACGCATATTTGATCACCTTCTATATGAAGATGATGAATATGAGAATACCTTCTATATGAGAATGATAGATAGCCCTCTTCTATATGAAGCTCCTTTTATCTGTAAGGAACAAGGATAAGGAGAGAGGAGAAAGGACATCTGTCCTCAGGCAGCAGTGGCCACTTACCGTTGGGAAATTGTATAGACTATGACTACTGAAACAATTCTAACGAAACCTCATATGTTAAAATCCGTCAAGACGTTAGAGCTTTTAGGCATGGCCGACAGGGCATGCCAAAAAATGGACATACCTACATATGCTCGAAAAACATTACCCTCCTGACGCAATCGGATAAAACAGACATATTAGCATTCATAATAGTATTATAATATGGAGAAACATTACGAAAGAAAACTAAGGGATCGTGTGACACGAGTCACATTGGTTTCATATTAAATTGTACGACGTATTTCCACAATAAATTCGTAAACAAGCGGTCACAAAAATGTTACGGACGGTCAACGCCTACACATATAATATTTGTTATGAGGGTGAAAGCCATTTGATAGCCACATATCGTTCTCTGGAACATAAACAAGTCGTTTTGTTCTGTATCGTGAAACAGAATATGCTGTGTTTATAGGTTGTATAAGTTTTAGCAAGCTTTTTGTATCGTGAGACTTTTATTGTTCTTGTCGGGGTCTTCTTAACTGTTTATGTTTTTATCTAATAGGATCTGTAACAACAAGAACACGATTCTAATAGTAATTATATAATCATCAGTTAATAATATTTTTTTAGTTAATTCTTCATTGCCTCTCATCCAGATTTCTTATTCCATACAGCCGTAACATAGTAAGGAAGTTTATATACGGGCGACAGTTAATGTTGACGAAAGTCGGCAATTGTCTTAGACTGTCGCCAGTAACATTCGATGACAATAGCCGACGACTTGATCGACTTGACCTATCACTTGTGGATGAGCTCCGTAAGACACCTCCAGACTTAGTTATTATAAATACACATGTAATTTGCCAATTACTGGGGAGGAAGCTAATCCTACATGGTAATTTTAGGAAATACCTAATTGTAACACACAAATAATAATTTAGATAATATTATACCAATACCGAATCTATATGCGAAAGCGATAAGCCTTTGTAGTTCGACTTCAGCGACACCACCGTCACACCAATTTCTGCCTAATAACGGCAGTGTTAGCGCTACTGTTTCTTGATCTGAAGGGAGGGATCTAAAGGAGGCATACTTAGGGGTAATAGCTCATTGGCCACGCACCACACGCCAAGGCTCTAAACTTTTTTGGGAGATCTGCACTGCATGCTTGTCTGCTGCTTCCATATTATAAAAAATACCACCAAAAATGTGGTATCAGAATGATTGTTACGAAAAAGGAACAAAACTAATTTGCAAAAATATGCTAACAATAATTATTTGACAGTTATAAGTATGCCATCTCGTTCTCCTCTGAAACCATATTTCGTCGTGCAAAACAATTTTAACGATGTCATAATACTTAAGCACTATAATAAATATCATCTATTTATTACAATGCAACAAAAAATAATAATATCTTGGGGTTAAAAAAAAATATTATCATACAAAACATTACAGTTCCTTTTACAAAGAGATACAATGATTTATATGATTAAAATTGCCTCTGGGTTACAATTATTATACCTACATATACGTATCAAACTTGAAGTTGGTAAGCAGAAATAGGTTAATTGTAATTACATTAATGTAGGTATTATCTTAAAATATTTTTTCGATGGACTGGTAGTTTATTACATATAAATAACACGTAAAATACTATCAACTTAATTCATCATAATAAATACTTAATA